>JANPWX010000188.1:958710-1051376 GCA_024734555.1 Trochalopteron elliotii
TATCTCAGTGATTGGGTGCGGGAGCAGGCCGCCCCGGGACCCCGCTCCGCCAGCCGGGTAAGGAGCTGGGGCCGCTCCGCCGCCTCCCGCGGAGCGGCGCGGAAACTTCGGTAGGGCTGCGGGAGGTCTGCGCGCTCTCTCCTGACGCGGGGACTGTCGGAGAGCGAAGCTGGAGGGAGCAGGGAGATTTCTGGCTTTTGGCGTGGGTATTTTCGGGGAGAGAGGGCTCAAAACGTCCTGCCTGGATTGCGGGCGCGGGGCGCTCCGCGCATCTCTTACATCCCGGTGGGGCGCGGAGCGGGGCGGCAGCTCCCTCCGCCGCCAGGAGATGCGGAGCGGATCCGGGCGCCCTCTTCGCGTCCGGGGGTACGAGCGGATCCCTCCTCTACCGCCGCGGGGCTGCGGTGTCAGCGCTCGCCTCGCCCCGAGCAGAGGGAATTGCCAGCGTTTCCCCTGCCCTCAAAAAACCCCAAGCCGTGTGTATCTGAGTCCTTGCATGTCTGTAGCTGTATGGAGATGTGTACATCTGTGCGTGCATATCCCCGTGCAGCCCGCGCGTGTGTTCGGCTGTGTGTGAGCCTCCCTGATGGTGAGGGGCGTTTCGCAGCTCTGCTTTATGGTGGTTAATGGTTTACCCGGAGAAGTTCCCGACGCATGAATGTTGCAGGGCCCTTTGAGTCAACTCTTACGGATCCGGACTTCCTATTGCCAACCTTCCCAAACGACCTTTAAAAAATGCTGGCGTTTGCCTCTGGTGAGTTGGCTTTTTTGTATGTCTCCTCGCCTGGGGCTGTGCTGGAGGCTGGATGGCTGCCGCTAAGGTCACCCCAGTTTCCTGAAAGCCGGGCAAGGGGGGACACCCTACTCTTGTGAGGTTGTGGCAGCAAAGGTATCTGCCAGCCGTGGTTTGCATCAGGCTGCTGGAGCACATGGCTCCAGCACACACTAGCTGCTGAAATAGGGAGAATTACAAGAAATGAGAAATAAAACAAGGCAAGTGTGTTTACAAGTAAGTTTCTGTATAAATAGGTTCTTGCTCCGTTTGGGAAAAGGTTATCTAATGCATCGTTTGGAATGAAAGGTTTGCTGACAAAAACAGCTGGGTGCGCAGTAGGTCTGTGTCTCCTGCTCATTGTGGGGTGATTTATACCTGTGTGACAAAATCCTGGGCTTTTTCACAGGAATACTTGTAGGCAAGCACTGTAGCTGAGAATTGTCCTGTAATCTCATTCACAAGTAAAAGTCTGGTAGGAAGATCAAATTTTCTCTGTGAGAAGAGGAAAGGAGGAAACAATCACTCCCTCCCCAAAATATTTCCCGTTTTTCCTAATGGGAGCCATTTGTCGTAATTTCAGGTTCAAAAGCTCTTCTTGCTTGAGATGAAATTCGACCAAAGACTGGGGGACTGTTTCAGCAGCCACTGATATCATGCTGTCTTGCATGGGGTCCACCAGCATTGCTGGGTACTTTTGGCCAGGGAGCAGAGCCAGGAGGAACCTCACTGCTTGTTTCAGGGCCAAGTACCGACCTCACTTCTGACCCCTCAGTTCTTCTCAGATCCTTGGATTGGGAACCTTTTGATTCAGGTGAATGGATCTTAGAGCTGAGTGTGTCTGACTGGGGCTTGGGGAAGAAGGCAAATCATCTCACATTTTCCTTAGGTTCAGTGATGAGGTGCTGGCCAGCCAGCAGGACATGCATCATCACCTCATCCTCACACCTATTCTCTGCATTTCTTTGTTGCTTGTCTTTCTCTGTGTAGAGGTGGAAGTGTAGGAAACTGTGAGGGGAAAAAATGGGTGCCACTATAGAGTGGCTGTTGCAACACTGTCAGGAGCTCTGCTGAGGAGTCAGCTCTGCTGGCAAAGAAAGTGCTTTTGTTGGCATAGCTTAGTCTGTTCAGGGAATTGCTATGGTGCTGGAGCGGGGTTTGCTCTTGCAGCTGGCTGCTTACACCGGCAGGAACTTGTGTAGACAAACCTTTCTAGCTCTCAGATGAGGCTGCCACTCTGTGGGTGCAGGCGATGCTCTGCTCGCTGCGTGTCGCAGCTGGCACTGTGGTGCCCCCATTCTACCACCCGAGCTCATGGGCATGGAAGGAACATGGGCCAGTTGTTGGGAGCTGGGGATAGAGATTAATTTGTAGCCTAAGCAACATTAAACTTGGATTATGACTCCACAAAAAAAGAAAAAAAGAAAAGAAAAAAAAGAAAGAAAAAGAAAGCACATAATCTGGGTTTAGAAATGTTGCAATTAAAAATAAGCATGCAACGTAATTTTATTTTTTTTACAAAGAAGGCAACATTCTTTTGAGTGTTGGGTTCTTTGACATGGGGGAGACAGGAATGCTGGTCGACCAAGGGGGCAGTGTGAATTAAAATTCTATATCACTGGGGTTTTTACTTCCTTTTAGTGATGTGAAACGATAAGCAATGTTGTTGCACTGTTTGCATGTGCAAGATGCACTGGTACTCATGGGAAGAGGATCTCACACGTTTCCAAAGAACTGCTGGAATTTCCTTCAAGCATGACTTTTAGGTCAGATTTAGGAAAAAAAGCAATGTGTTTTCCAGTTAGTGGAAAAAATACAGTTTTTTTTTTTTAATGGGTTTTCCATCATGTTCCTAGGATGCTTTCCATAATGTCTATATGTAGGATCAGTTTCTTTGTTCATTTTCTGTATTAGAAAACTGTTTGTGTCCAACATATGCATCTGCATTGAGCTTAACTTGGACAGAAGTTAAATTTCTTTTGGCAAGAGGTTTATCTTACATTGTGTTAACTATGTTACTGTATTGTGTGGGATGCTACCCATGGATAATGAAAGGATTTGCTTTTGCAAAATTGTTGAGGTTTATCTTTAATGGACAGAACTTGGTTTTGATCAGTGCCTAAAATTTCCATTGTTCCAATAATCCTCTACCAGCCGGAGAGGATAACAAATGCAAGCAGTTATCTTCACTTCGTCAGCCTTTTGCTGTATAAAAGGTTCCGCTAGTCGGTTTTGTTTTGCTAACCTGCTAATTAACCCATTGATTTCTACATTTCTCGATTTACCCAAATAAATATCTTCTGCCTGTTGTCATGCTCTGCTAGCAAAGTAATTGTGAATCCTTGAGCAATGGGGGTAAATACTCCATGAGGAGCTCCTTACTTTACCTCTCTGACTCTTTCAGTGGATAGGAGAGAATTTTCAGCTAAATCTCCTGGAAATGTGACCTTTCTGGAAGTCTGGTGTTGCTTAATAACTGGAAGACCCACAGGGCTGACCGCAGGATGAATTATGCATTCTCCTGCTCTGACTGTGTTGGAATTAGAAAGCAGGAGCTGAGGGGAGGTGGGGGACGGCAGATCAGTCTTGTAATCTAAGAAATATTGCAGTTCTCCTGGATTGCACTGCATGAAAGATGGCTTTATCATCATCATCATCATCATCATCATTATTATTATTATTATTATTATTATTATTGTTAAGAAATGCTGCTTATCATTGGCACAGTAGGTTTGTAGATACCTGTGAGTAACCAGTGTGAAAGAAATGGCAATGGTACTTGGGTTGTTTCAGTGTTTCTTGTCCTGTAGGTGTGTGTCTTTTTAAAATCAAAGAAAGCAGCAAGTAGTTTAAGGAATTCTCCCTGGTGATCAGTGTTAGTTGAGATACTTGGGAACCCATGCCAAGCAGCATTCCGTTCAAAAGATGCCAGCTACAACCTGGCCAGCCTTTTCCTTCCCTTGCATGCAGTGTATTTCCTAGTGATTGAGCTGCCTGTCTTAAGTGGCACAATCCACTTGAAAAGCAGCAAGAAAACTTAGGCATAGCTGTAGTTGCATACACTTCAGGCATCAGCCTTTGAGACCTTCTGCCAGTTTTTTTGGTGACTCCTTCAAATATATTTTAATCTTTTTTTTCTTTTTCTGCCCTCCATTTTTAAAGGAAATCAGTCTGCCTGATGGGGAAGAGTGCAGCTGCATAACTGCACGTTTAACAGCTGGGGGAAAAAAAGGATGCTTGCTAGTATTTCAGTTGCTGTAATCTTAATGTATTCAGAGAGGTGTTTAAGCTGATAGTATCCCTTTCAATATCCACTTGGGTTGGAAAACACTGGATTGGTGACAGGGACGCTTGGAGACTTCAAGGGTGGAAGGCATGGCTTGCACCTGCAGAGATACTTGCTGAAAAACAGGCATACTGAGATCCTGATACGTTTGCCAAGAGCAACAGCTAAACTTGGGCAGCTGGTTTAGCAATTAAATAGTGTTTTTGTTTTGGACAATGGGTTTATCATAATGAATTAGCCGGTGGACTAGTCAGAGTGGCAAAGGGGTTTGTTTTTGATTCCCCAACCATGCAGCATACCAGCATCGGGCATGTAGTTCCCAGCAATGGAAGTGAAAGAGGCATTTCACAGGAACTGTGTGGGGGTGGGAGCATGCACACTTGTGTGTCCCTTGTACGTACACCCCAGATTCTTGTAACCTCTTGAAAATAGAAACGTGATGGATGGTATAGCTTGGGCATGGAATAAGGAAATACATGGTGCCTTGTGCTTAGAAGTTGGCGTGTGGCTCATGCAAAGTCGTTTTAGAATAGTCGGGGGCGGCGGTGGGAGGAGGGAGGAAAAGAAATGCCTTCAGGGGGCTGGGAGCCAGTGCGTGGGCGTGCTGCAAGCCGTGCTCGCCAGCCTTCCGCGCCGCGCTCCTCATTCACCTCTGCTCCGCACAGCCTGGCCTGGCTCCGCAGAAAGGAGCTTTTCCTTGCTCGGAGATAGCTGGAGTCTTTTTCAGGTTTCTTTTTTGCTTTCAAAAGGGCATTATGCGCAGGATGTTCTGTTCTTGGCAGCTCGCCCACTGTGTGAGGGGAGAAAGCTTGCTGGTTTGGTTACAATGCAGATAGCCAGTGTCAAAGCCAGTTAGCATTTGCAGGGCATCATTTCCTTTTTCTCTTAAATAAAGCTTTTTTATTTAGCAGGCAAATCTTGTTTCTCCAAACAATCACTTTCTTAAAACTTATCTGGGGAGAAGCAGACTTTTCTTTGTAGAACAGTTTGGGGCTGCTGGATGAAAGCTGCTTGTGTGTGAGAGGAGAGTGGGAGTTACATGGGAAGATGTTGTGGATGCATAACCATTAGCACCAACTTTGATTATGAAATGTGTGTTCAAAAAATAAAAACAACCATACTTTGCAGTGCTTAGGAAAGGGCCTAGAAGCAACATCTCTTCAATGTGTTAGAAGATGCTCGAAAACCCTGTTGTCTCCCTTGCCAGAGCTGAAGGGAAGGCAGCAGCTTGAAACCTAGGTTTGGGAGCAGGGGCCTGGCAGGAGCTGCCTGGGCAGTGGGTATCAAGGCAGCTGCCTTTCATCATCCTCTGCAGGGTGATCAAAGCACTGTCCTGGAACAAGCTGGGGTTTCTGCTTTTCTGCTAATTTCTAACTCACGATTCTTTTTCAGCAGTCAATACCCCTGTGTCTTGTATCACCTCTCTGATCTCCCCTCTGTGGTGTCCAGGCTCCTAAAGCTCTTGTACTGAGACAGCTGGACTCACTGTACAGGATGGGGGTAAGAAATTGGGGTCAGCATAGAAGGCCCTCAGTGGTTAGTCACCACAATTTTTGCTGGGCTGAGGTTTATTGCTCTTGAGCTTGTGTATGTCAGCTTTGCTTCAGTGGGGTTCTGGGAGGCTTTCCAGAAAATGGGTGCTCCTGTGTTTAAGAGTTTATTAAAGGAGGCACTTATGCTAAATAAAACATGAGTTGGAAACACAGATATTTGACAGTTATGGAATCACATGTGTTTCTGAAAGTCAGAACCATTTAAATGGGAATGAGCATGTGCTTGTGTCCAGCTTCTCTAGTGGCTTTGTGCAGTGAACCCTAGATGGTTGCATGCAGGTGGAGGATGGCAGACCAAGAACACCCCTGATGTAAGAGCCAGATTTCCCCAATCGCATGGCACATGATTTCCCTTGGCTTAGGCTTGATGTGAAGCAAACTGGCTGAAATCAGTTGTGGGAGACCTTTTCGTTTCACGTCATCCTCCTGCCTATCAGCAGGGGATCGTTCACTGGGTGCTGCACCCTCAATGATGGCTGAAGCCCCTTCTCTGGATGTCAAGAGTTTGGTCACTGCACGTGCCTGTCCCCCAGGGGACACAGTGTGAACCTGAGATGCTGTGCTCGTCCATGCCAGGCTTGTCCCAGGAGCAGCAGCTCTGCCAGGACCAGTCAGAGTTTCTTCTAGGGTTATAAGAAGATGCATCAAAAGATAATTTTTTAAAATGAAAATTAGATTTCATTCCAGCTGAGGGTAATTGAAGCGATGGAAATGGTCTGAAAGTAAATGAGATTCAGCTCTGTAGACTGCAGCCACAACTTTCTGTTCTGCTTGTGTCACACTTCTTAAAATGGCATTCATTCTTAAATCTGGCCCTAAAGGTCTGTTACAAAAAGCTATGTTTGTCTCAGGAGACAGGAGAAGATCACACTTTAATTTTAATTCATTCTCTAGCCCTTGTCTCCCATCTCCTCAAGGATTCCCTGAACCTGCAGGCTGAATTTCCCAGCCAGGTTTGTCCCCATGGGAAGCCTCCTGACCCTGGCGGGATTTGCAAGGGAGCAGAGTCCACCTCATCCTGTTCAGATGTAACAGCCCTCCACAGCAGCTTCAGTTTCAGGCTAAATAATCTGTCCCTCCAGCAATGCTTCTCTACCAGTCACAAAGAAGAGAGGAATCTCTGCAGGGGAAAATTCCATTGCTGACACCTGCCGAGGTACCACTGGACTGTCCAGAGTGGAGGATGGATGCAATTGCTGAGCCTGTCACAGGGGGCATCTCCCTGTCTCTCTTCAGACAAAATGTCTTGGTATACACGGGGTTTGCCAGATCTGATCTGCTCAGTCACACCAACTGTGATTTCTCCCAGATCTCCTGGTGTTTGACTGTCTTTCGTGGCCCCTGCTGGGGGCTGTTGGCAGGCTGTTCACATGGTGTGTGCTGTAGCTTCCCAGAAGTCCTGTCCCTTAAGTGAGGCAAGCTGTTCTGAACTGATAGCACCAGAAACAGCTGAATTTACTGAGTTACTGAGCTTGCTTTTATGGGTGTAATTCAGGAGGCACAGTTTGGAAATGAAGGTGCACTTGCTGGCCATTTCCAGAGCTCTGATTTGTTGCAGGACACATTCAAGGATGATCTTCCTCAGCATCTGGCTGAGCCATCACCTTCTGGGCACCAAGGGCTTCACAGCCAGGTGTTAATTAGTCCCATTTGTGTTGGGATATTTTGAATTAGCTGTGCTGAGCTTTGTTTTCAGATGCTTGATGCCCACTGCTGATTCTGGGGTCTTCTATGTATCACTAATGGCTTTGACAGCTTTTTATGCTTGGTGAGGAGACATGTTTCTAACAAAAATGCTCTGCACTGCTTGCTCAGTTCCAGGAAAGCTTTGCAAAAACATTTTGGTGGCAGTTTTGATATTCTTAAGCTGTATGCATGCAAAAGTCCAGGCTGACTATTGAATATTAATGGCTCCTCAGGGGCTTGTGAAAAGTGCGCCTTGAGGTGGAGTAGCCTTAGACAGAAAGACAAACTGTGAGTGGCATGTGAGCACCACAAGGGGTTTAATGCTGCGTCTGCTGCTTGCCATGAGAGCACACACCTGTGTCATGCCCAGAGTTCCATGCAGGTGGGCCTGAGGAAGATGTGCAGGTGCTGGGGCAGAGTAGTGCTGCAGGCTGAGATACTTGAGGCCAGCCACCACTGCCATCTCTCTCTGTGACATCCCTGTGCCAGCTTCTGTGTCTCTGGCTGTACCCTGTGGCTGGTGTGCTCTGGGGCTTGCAGGATGCCAGTTTGTCACTGCTTGTCTCCTGTCCTCCCCCATCTCACCCTGCTGCCCACATCAAGCCATGGAGATGCCAGGCTCCTGCCTCCATTTAAACCCATTTTCTAACTGGTAGTCAGAAGTGGATGAAAGGAGAAGGAAAAATCCCTGACTGGAGTAGCAATGGTGACAGGTCACAAAGACATCAAGGTGGTCACCGTCAGAATTCTCCAGAAGCTTGGCTTCTCACAGGTCGTGGCTCCCACCAAGTAAAAAAACAAGGGGACTTCCAGCATTGTCACCCAGGTGTCCCTGTGGCTCCTGGGGAGGAGTTTGCCCAGCTGTGTTCCAGAGAGCCCTGCTGCTGGCTGAACCATCTGCATGTGCCCTGGTTGTGCTGGGACAGACTGTGCCAAGATAAGCTGTGGGCTGCAGGAGGGCTGCCTGTGAGGAAGTGGCAGCCTGTCCTGGCAGAGCAGGGAAGGCCCCTTAGCTTAGAAAAATCTTTGACACCTGAGGTTAATATTTTACAGCCTCAGAAAATGTGATTGATGTGTGCTGGAAGTTTTGTGGTTAACGTTGCTTTTCCAGCTCTTGGGAGGTTAACAAGACACTGGTGCATCTGTTTTTTGCTTCACTTCCAAGGTGGTTTTCCCCTTATAAAGATGGGAGTGTGTAGATTTTTTTAAATGAATGAATGATCTGCCTAGGAGCACTAGTTTGTGATAAACTTAATTTAAATGCAGCTGCATTTTCTGTAGCTGGAGTGTGGTTTTATGTAGCATAAAAGAGCCTCAATATGCAGAGAGGATTAAGGTCATGTGAGGCACCTTGGCTCTGCCATAACAGCTTATATCACTATGATTTGGGTTTTGAATTAATTCAGGCTTCATTCAGTCCTTGGAAAGTTTTTGAACTATTTCAACTATTGATCTCTTATGCCCCTCCATCTAGTATCTTAGCTAATATAAATTACAGTCTCCTGTAATAAAAGACAGTTGACACTAGGTCCTGTGTAGTTGCTTAGCAAATCTTATTTTAGCAGATACCTCCCTTCCCGTGACCTTCCTCATTCATTATATCACTCCCAAATCTTTATTGTGTAACTTGAATGTAATGTTTAGTTTAGAGCATCCTGTGAAGCAGGGAAATGCAACTGAAAAGGAGGCTAAAAAGGGGAAGAGAGAAACTTCCTGGCCAATGAGTGTGTAATTGCACAATTTAGTTAATTGTCTTGGAAAAATATTTAAGAGGAAATAGGGTAAATAACTGGCACTGTTCTGTCCCCAACTGCCTGTACCCTGTTTAGCTATAGGCTGACTGCAAGTCAGGCCAGGCAGTGTGTGTCATTTGTCAATAGTCTTCTTGGGGAAAAAAAAACCCCAACATCTAAACAACTCTGTGATTCAGTAAGGGAAGTCAGGAGGGACGGGAGCCAAAACTGACATATAATGCAGAAATGCAATCTGGAAATTTGGGTCAGGGGGAATTGCTTCTGCCTCCACCAAGATGAATCTGTGGCTGAGTAGCCCATGATGTATTTAATGAAAGGCCTGGTTGGCATGCAGATTTCTCCTTTGCACAAGCTTCTTCTGGCTTCTGTTGATTTCTCTGCTGTTTCCCTGAATCTGGCAGGGATCACTGCTTGCTCTGATAACATCAATCAGAGATAAGATTCTTGTACAGAAGGCTTCAGGCTGTCAATGGTTTAACTACCTCTTTGCAGCTGTGTTCAATAAATAAACCTTTGGAATTCTCAGAATGGGGTTTTTGGAGGTGTGGAACAACAGTTAGTCACTGCAGACCTGAGCTACTAATGTAGGTTCTACCTTTTCAGAGTCTGCTCCAAGTGTGTCTGTGCTATAAGGAGAGCTTCAGCACCGCAGAACACAGTGAACATGTATAGGTCAGCATGGAGCATTTTCTAAAATCCCGCAGGAAAAATCTAAGGCAATACATGTGTTCATTTGGTAGGATTTCTGTGGCTTCTGTGAGCTCTGATGTCTCACAGCTAAGGTGAGATGTTCCTGCTTGGGCAGGAGTGTAAGTCACAGCCTTCCAGACAAAGATGTTGGTCTCTTAGTCACTTGGAGAGTTTCATTTAAGCTCGCAGGTGAATATCTTGTCGTGCTTTCAAGGACTTGTTGACTTACCTGATAGACTGATTGCCAAGGGAAACTGAGAGAAAACAGGGCAGAGATCATACCACCATCCCAGCAACACCTGGCAAAACCACTCTCCTTTGTTTTAAGCTGGTATTTTTTTTTGGGGGGGAGGTGGGGGGGAGGTTGTTTTTTGTTTTTTGGGGGGTTTTTTTGTGGGTTTTTTTTTTCAGGATTTAAATTGTTTTGTTGCTTGTTTGGCTTTTCAATGGTACAATATGGGCTAATGGTTTTAAACTGAAGGAAGGTTGCTTTAGACCAGATGTAAGGAACAAGTTTTTTACCATGGGAGTGATGAATCATGGAAACAGGTTGCCCAGAATGTTCCCATCCCTGGGAACATTCAAGGTGAGGTTGGAAGGCTTCTGAGCAACCTGATCTAGTTGAAGATGTCCCTGCTCATTGCAGGGATGCTGGACTGTATCACCTTTAAAGGTGCCTTCCAACCCAAACTCTTCTATGATTTTACATCCACAATTCTTTGTTCTTTCTTCCCTGCTGATGGGTGGACCTGGCTTTGCATTTCACTTCACTGTTACAGGTTAAATTCGCCAAGCAGTGTCAGGGTGGCTTTGTGAACAGATGTTAAGTACCAGTGATACAGCAACAGGATTCAGGTTGCAAACATGTATGTTGGAAGGTTGTCTAAGTAAACTGCAGAAGGGAAACCCTGGAGGCAGAGAGCTGGCAGGAGTTGGACACCTACTAAAAATGCAGGCTGCTTTACAGCATATGAAATCAAAGCAGCCTGGGTGCCTGTTGAAGCTGTTCAGTCAATAGATGTAGAAGGCCTCCGAGGAATGTTTTGAACTCCTCCCTGTCGCTCTTTCCTGATACTGTCAGTGCTTGATGTGTCCTCCATGCTCTGGCATTATTACTATTCTCATAGTTACTGGAGGTGTTGCAAGCACATTGCTTAGGTGAAATGGTAATGGGAGAGGTGCCACTAGAGGAATCTGAGGCAGAAAAAGGAAGGCAGCAGTTTATGCTGTGGACACAGCATCAATCTCTCTCAGCAGTACCAGCCTCTCTGATGCACAGTCTGAGGTGTTTCTGCACTGCAGCTACAGCAGGGTATTGAGAAGAACACTTGCAATGAGCTTTCACATTAGTCAGTGTCTAATTTCCTAATTGTAGCACCCTGCAGGTCAGGAAGGGCTGGAAAACCTGCCCAGGAGCCTGCACTGGGCTGTGATGGCATCTGGGCTCTCTTGAGTCAGGTTGGCAGTGCTCCTTGGTAGGGACTGTCCTTTGATGGCCAGAGTGAACTGACCAACAACTCTGCTGGAATGTAGGAGCCATATTTATAAAATAGTAGAGTCTATTTGAAAAAGAAATTGCAAATAAGGAAGTGCAGAGACTTAATGCAGTCCTGGGAGTATCTCCACTGCTGCACGCAGCATTTGCAGGCAGGTCACGCCATCCACAAACGTGGCAATGTTAATAGCAGTATTGATTTGTCTTAATGCAGTTATGGAAGCTGAACCTTGGAGGTGTGGGAGGGCCTTATTGGTAATTGGCATCAAGATTGATGAAGGATAGTATCAGCCAAAGGGGAGCAAATGGAGGCTAGAACAGGGCATGGCAAAATAGTGACCAATACAGGAAGAAAAGTGCCCACAGCCCTGGAGGCTTCACTATCAAGTAGGAAGAAATCTGCTTAAAATGTAATACCTATGACTCAAAGTAAAGGAATGGAGTTAAAATCACTTTGAAAAACAGGACAAAAGCAAAGGTGTCTGCAGTGTTTTTGGTGCAAGCCAAGGCCTGTCCAAGGATTCTGTAGGACGTGGCAGAGCTGCAATGCCTGTGGGGCAGGCAGGGTGGGTGATATCTGACCCCTCAGAAGGAGTTTTACTCCTGTCAGATCAAAACGTGTTCTGAAAAAATAATTTGTCACCTTGGTTTCTCAGGTCTCTCAATTAAGCTCTTTTTGTAAGGAGGATCTTTACACATGATTATTTGGAGCAGTCTTCTTCTTAAGCTTTTTGCTAGCAGCTCTGAAAATAGTAGACTGATGCACTCACATCTTCCTGCCCAGCCTCCAAAAGTTTCTGACATCTCTTCCTTTAATTCTGCTTTGTAATTGAATTTCTGCCACGAGTTTCTTCTGCTAATTCATTTATAGCATATTTTTAATTGTCAGTGAATTTGAATACTGCATGGACTGTAAACAGAAATTAATGTGTGCTATCCAGTTATCCTGTACTCCTGCAGGTTGGAACAAACCTATATATGATTTCAGACATCCCTCAAAGTCTTTTGAGATGCCAAAAATAACATCTATCATTCTGTAAAATAAGGATACTAAGTTTTTATCATAAAAAGATGTTGATTCTAAAATGATCTGCATAAATGTTTTTGTTGCTGCCAGGTTGCAACATTTATGAGTGCCTGCCCAGGATTCTCAAGAGTAACAGAAAATTTCATGGTAACAGGAAATTTATTGGAATTTACTTCCTGGGAGCAGAAGACTGGTGTAATTAAAACCTGCACCAATGAGGGAGGCTACCAGGATGAATTAAGAACACAGTAATTTAGGGGACACACACTTAAGGAGTTTTCTCTTTGTCTTTATTTTTCCCTCCAGCCTCTTTGGGTCTTAGGGAAGTTTGTTTGAAACTGCTCCCCAGATAATGGGAAGATGCATGTGAGAAGGTTGGTCTTCAGTACAAGCCATTCAACCAGCATCACTCACCCATAATCAGAGGAGAGGGCACCTTCAGGGGATGACTGGTGACCCCATGTCAGGGCAGGGTAGCCTGACCTCACTTCTGTGGCACTTGTGGTGTTCTTGTGATTTGTAGAAGGAGCTGCACTTCAGCTGGTTGTTTGTCTTCTTTTCAATATCTTCTTGGTGTTTACTTCTGAAAACCTGTGGAGAGTTTGTGAGGTTACCATAACAATCAAAAAGCAAAATATATACTGCTAAATTTTTTAAAAGGAGGAGATGGAATTGCAGTGCAGTCACTCTGACTTTTATTACAGTGTTTTTCTGGAAGCTGATAAATTATTTCCCACCTAGTCATCTTCTGGGTGCTTATGAGTAACAGTCAGCATGGGTTAGTTTGGAACAAATAATGTCAGACATCCTAACTACTCTCTGGAGCAGGCTAACAGGTACTGTAGGTAGAAAAAGAGCAGATTATATGATTTACTCCAATCCTAGTTAAGTTTTTGGTAATGTTTTGATATCCATAGAAAAAAAAGCTAAGGAAAAGAAATTTTGTTGAAACTGTTGGATACTGCGAGGTAGGTGTGCTGATCATGATCCAGACTTAACTCCTGTGTGTGATCAAGCTTAGAAGTTGTGTTGGGTGAGGATTTCCAAAAGTGGGCCCTGTGGCATGGGTCATTGTTATTGATGCATTTGATAAAATGCTGGTTCAGACTCAACAAGGAGCACCAAACTAGGGGATGTTACAAGTACTTGGGGGTAGAAAGTTACTTGATTTTCAAGTAGCTTTGGACAGAACCAGATGACCTTGGAGGGTCCTTCATTCTCACCAAAAGGCTTTAGTATGGGCTTGCCTTTATCTCTGGTGGATGGGTTGGCTGTACAGAATACTCAGGGGTGGTTGGAGGGCCTCCACTGAACAGTGTTGTGGGGTCTTGGTGAGTCATACATTGCTTTTCCAGCATCATCCTGCCCCAACAGCAGCAGACACCTGCTTTCATAAACAGGAGAATGGACTTTGTGTCCAGTGTTGGGGTCTCCTGGTGCTTTGGCATTGCTGGAGCACTAAAGCCTGCATGGGGCACTGCACCTGATGTAAGATGTAAAAAAAATGAAAAAGTCTGGTGAGGATCTGAATAAGAGGACTCAAGAGGAAAGATGGGAAGGAATAAAGGTGTTTGGTCTGGAGAGAAGGTGTAGGATTGGCATGAGGAGTTTACAGTGTAAGCAAACAGCAGAATCTTGCTGTTAGGGGAGAAATATAAAACCCCGTGTCTGTAGGATTCAGGACCAGTGGAAATGAATGTAAGTAGTATCATGAAAAGCAGGAACTCTTGCTTGTAGGGATGGTGAAATACAAAGGAGACTGTTGGGAGGCTTTGTCTGGGATGTCTGTGGCTGGAGTTTGGCACTGGGCAGACCACATGTGTATGTTAGCTGTGGGCTGGAGGCACCTGGGAGCTAAACACAGTGGGATTTTGTTTGCAGAAGTTAGAGGGTTACTGGGTCAGACAGGGATCTGGTAGAAAAGAAGTTGGTGTATTGGGTTAGAGAAGATGAATTCTTCCCAGCTGAGCTTGGCCTTGGTGGTGGAGGAAAATCATGGTCAGCTCTGTGAGAGAGGGAATCAGAGCAAGTCACTTGCTTTCGATTTTCTAATCCACAGATTTTGAGAGATTAGGAATCACAGGAGAAGGTAAACCTTGCTCCTGGTGCTCTTATCTGTGACTCTTTAAAGGCTGATAAACCCTCAGCATTCAGAGCTGACAGATGCTGATGGGATGCAAATTATTATATTCTTTTTCCTTGAGAAACATGCTCTGTGAGAGAAAAATTATTTTTAACCTTTCAGAGCAATGCTTAGTAGCTGCAGTAAACTTGGAACTGGCTCTCATATTTTTTGTTTATTTTGTTCCAGTTTTTACCTTTTGGTGTAGTAATATTCTTTGGTTTGAGCCAAGCAAACCTTCTGAATCTGAACTTGATAGTTGCTTATTTTGAAAAATGACTTTTTACAAAAAAAACTTTAAAGTAAGAAGTGTGATTTCAACAGATTACCGAACATCAGAAGAATTTGCTGTCTGAATTCAAGACAAATCTGTGCATTTTTCAACACGGAATTGTTTCTTATTTCAGGACAAACAGTAAAATGCAAACACACAACAAAGATGTTTCCCACTGTAGAATAAGAACTGGAGCAGGGTTTTTGCAAGTTTAGACTATTTCTGGGGTTTTTTTTGGACTGGGAATGATAGCTTTTACTGGAGAGGCCAAGAGTGTGAAGGCTGTCACTTAGAGAAAAGCTGTAAGGTAAAGCATGTTTGGTTTGTGTCTTTTCTTCCAGATAATCGAGCCCTGTGGACTTTCTCTGAAGAGATTCCAAAATAGGTGGTGAGTACTTCGCACAGCCTGCTCCTTTCATGGCACTTTTTAATTTAGTAATAGTAAAACTAAATGAGAAATAGAAAAGACCAGCTTTGGTTTTTGTTCTGCAATGAGTGCAGAAATTTGCATTTGCTGAGTTAATGGCGTACTTTAATTTTAAAGCTGGCAGGGCTAATCTTTGAGCAGGAGTTTGTTGTCAAAATGTTAAGGTTTGCACTTAATAATAACCTTTGCACTAAAAATAATTTCCTGAGATTGGAGAAGTGAATTGCTACATTTTAAAAAATACTTGACTTTAGGGAAAATCTGTACAAATTACGTTGTACTTTTTACTAAAAGCCTACACATCCCACTGGGGCAGTGTTTTCTGTGTCAGAAAGCAACCTTAGGATTTTTGTCCCTTCTGTTCTGTCCAAGGTGTTAATCTAAAGGAATGCAACTTCCAGAGAATTAAATGAGCTGCATAACCCATGCTAATCTCTGCCACATGTGACTGATTTTGTTCTGCCTGCACCCAAGGCTTCCACGTATTTAATTTGTATGCAGTTCATTAGGTTCTTATTTGTGAGTAAGTGAAACATTAAATCAGTCAAGAGCTGCAAGAGGATGGGATTGCCAAGAACTACCAATGTGGTGCCATTGCAGGTGCAAAGCCACCTCTTATGCTGATGTCAATCAGTGCAATTTCTTTTCCTCTGCTGGAGCTGGTCTCTCCAATAGTGCCAGCTGAGACTCTGTTCTGTAACACCCTTTGCTGTTTGTTTTTGTTGTTTCTAGAGAAATACATACTCTGTTTCCTTTTTCAATTCTAGATTTCTTTCCCATGAGATTAACCAAATTATATAATTACCCATTAATTCCTCAGGAAGTTCATTCTTTCGTTGCATTTCCCTAGTGCACAGGATACAAGCTATTAGAGCTCTTGTGTGTTCAGACTGACTAATGAGCTATGGCAGAATGCCCCAAATGTCTAATGGACTTCTCTGTCTTCCAAATGTATGTATTTCCCATAGATCAGATGCCTTTGATACACGTGGTCCCAGGTTGATTTGAAGTGTCTGTACAGGTGAAATGTAGCCATCTGCACTGGTAATTTCTCAGGGCAGGATGGGATGATGGAGTTTGGTGTGTCTGTCGACCTAAATACGTGTTCATTGTGCTGGAAAATGGTTCCTTTGTATTTATAAGGGGCTTACTTAACACCCCTTAAATGTATATATTATTAACTACATCTTTCATCAATGAAACCATCCCTTACTTAGTAAGCTGTCTCATCATTATTTCCTGTATTGAGGCTTATGTTCCTGAAACTTGAGTTTTACAAGGCCAAATCATAAATCCCATGTGCCTTTCACCAAAATGCTCTTGTGAGCCGTAGCTTATGAGCCCCTCCTCTTCCCCAGTGCTGCAGCTAGGATGGGATTTGTATTGTAAACCTGCATGGTTTGTATTGCTAATTTCTGTATTGGGACCTGCTATGCAGTGGATCTTTTTTGAGAGGTTGAAAAATGAAACAAAACTCTTCTTCTGAGGACAGAGAGGAATATGAGATGGATGACAGTAGTACCATGTGTGTAAAATCCAGGTAATTCTAAACTGTCTCTTTAAATTGTACTTAAAATTGGATTTTCTTGGTTTCTTTCTTTTTACTCATACCCTGTTTCAGGTAACACCTGAACAGGGTATGAGTAAAAACCCACTTGTTGATACTCCAGACTGTTTGTTAATATGTCTGTCTCCTGGGTAGTGGGTAGTACCTTGAAAAGCTCCTGTGGTCTTTCAGTGGAGTTCGGGCTCCTGATTCACTGTTGCTAACAGAGATTAAAGTTGTTGGGTGTTCGTACATCACATTTTTTGATGCTTTAATGGTCTATATTCCTCACCTTTTCAAGTTCAGATGGGTCCATGATTTCAGTTTGGGAATTTATATGATCCATATCAGAAGAAGGTATGACAGAGCATAACAGCTCCTGTATGAAGCCTTACAGTGGTCTGGCTGCATCAGTTCATGTTTAACATGTAGTAAGAGACAGAACTGAAGGTAGACACCAGTGCTGAGCCTGATGAGCATTTTCCCAAATGTAATGTGGCACATGGATGTGGCCAGTGGCACATGGATGGCTTTGGAGCAAAATATGAAACTTAAATGTGTATGAACATGCCTGAATGTAGCTTGAATTTTACCCCAGCTAAGCACATCTGGAAGTGAGGGTGCTGGCCATGGAAGAGGGGAATTGGCATTTGGATGCTCTCCTGCTGGGATACCACAGGGTCTGATGCAGCAAGCTGCTTACCTGTGTTTCTGCCTGTAAGCACATAAGCAGCTCTGGGCAGGGAAGACCAGGGAGCCAGACACACGATGGGAGATGCACCCACCCTGCACAGAACACCTGAATGGACAGCTGGGTCAGGGCCCCATGCCTTGGCATGTTTCAGGGTGCTGCTGGAGTGACTGTGCTGAGAGGCTGGAGCTGAGATGTGGTTGGGAGGGCTGTCTCTGTCTCGGGGGCAGTGCTGGGGGGCCGTGGTGGTGGCATTGCTGTAACCTCCTTGCTGTTGTGGAGAAGCATCTAGGTGGCTGTGACCTAAGGCCAGGGAAGGCAGAGGATGGGATATGAGATGGTGTGAACATCATTTCAGAAACTGCCTGTTGCTTGCATGGACATGGGGCTCTGAGTCTGGAACAGAGCTCCTCACTTCTCTGGTCCAGAGCTGATGTGTTTGATGCAACATGAAACTTTTTGCAGCCAGACTGACAGATCTGTCCTACCAAACTGGCTTTGAGAAACATTCTATTTTTAAATGGAAAGCTGAGTTGAAACCTCTGCAGCCTTTGTGTTTGTGGGAAGGAGGGTCCCCTTGGATGGGAGGTTGCAAGAAGTACTGGAGGGCTAAGCTTCTGAACCTATCTCAGGATCACCTACGGCAAGACATGGAAATCAGGGAATGTTCTTGCCATTGGTGCTGGGAAATTTGTTGGAAATGTGCTGTATGTTCTGTGCATGGAGCAGGGCCGTGAGCATCTCCCCATGACCTGGCTCTGTCCATCACTAGAACATCCCTCCTCCCCAGAATCTCCTCATCCTTGAGTCCTGGTGCCTTTCAGCTTGGCTCTGCCTCTGCTGCCCTTGTCAGCATTTCCCTGCCTTCTCTATAGCTCACCTGTGTCCCCACATCCAGGGTCCCATGGGATCACCCTTCCTGTGAACATTCAGGCTCTGCAGAAAGAAAAAACCCATCAGCAGTGCCAGGCTGAGCACCAGGGCAGAGAAGAAGGGAGCAGGCAAGATAAGTGGGAATTTGAGGCTGTTTTCTCCTTCCCCTGGGCATGATCTGCTCTACAGCCTTGAAAATCTGCTTTGTTTCAGAACTAAAACTCAAGTCCTCTTGGGGAAAGGGAGACCTTTCTGTTAACTTTTCCTGTTACCTTTCCCTGCTGTCTGGAGGGAGCTTTGAGAGCCACATATCTGCCATACATAAAATTATACCGTGGGTACAGGGAGGGGAGATGGAAGTGCAATTAACTGGAAAATGTATCTTAAAAAAGAACAAACGGGGAGCACAATAGCAAATGAAGTACCTTTTGTGGGTAGCTTATGTAACAGAGCAATTGAAAATAATTCATTATGGTTTAACTTGTCTTTAATCAAAGCTTCCAATTTTTTCCTTAACCATCCTTAAAAATTGCTATTTGAGTCTTCAGCTTTTACATTCTTATTATAAATAGGCTTTACTGATGTCTCCTCTGTTGAGACTTTTCTGTTTTACTGCACATTTGCTTTCCATATACACTGTTTGCTCATTCAAGGATGTTAAGAAATAGAACCCCAGAATGACTGTGCAACACTGCTGTTCGGCTGTGTTTGTTTTTATGAATGAATCTTCTGCTTGAGTGCTCACAGGCTTTGAGATTGCTCACTTTTCAAAGACTTCTAAATTTCAAACTTTTCCCTTAATTCTTTACTGTGATGGGGAAAAACTAAAACAGGGCTTTCCTTTTAAAAAAGTAAACTCTTAGCCAAGATTTCCAAGCTGGAAGATGGTGGGGCTCTAAAATTGCCCTGTTTTCCCCACTGTGCACTGTGCTCCCCCAAACAGCACCTGCCTTCCCCATTTTGTAGAGATGTTGCTATATAGCATGAAAAAGGAATGGCTCCTCAGGCAAGTATCTCGTGTTGATTCACTGCTATACAACTGTTCATCCCCTAAGAGTGTGGGATTACAAAGCATTATCATGCTCAGATTGACTCAGGTAGTACTATTTTTATTTAAGCTGTATTAAGGTATCGTTGTGAATCTTTGGTCTTGAAGCATGGGTGTAATACGATTTACTATTTTTATAAAAAATCAACATGTCTGTACAAATCCTGTCCATGGCAAGAGCTGCACAGATTAGTCATGAACTCGACACTTTTTTTTTTTCCCCTCTCTCCTCTACAGTGAGTTGTTACATTTTTAATTTTTTTGTGACCGCCATCATGCTGGCCAGGCTCAGAATAAAATAAGATGATGCCTTGGCTTATGGTGTCAGGGACTTTGTACTTGTTGGGAGAAGCTTTAGTGTAAGTGGGGGATGTTGGTGTAAGTGGGAGCAAGGTTTGGGGATGGTCAAGGGAGTTACTTAGGCAGTCACCAAGGGGAGTGCAAGTGGGTTTCACCCACCTGAAGCCTTGAGGACCTTTCTAATTCAAGCAAAGGAGACCTGCCATGACCAGCAATCCTGTCCATCCACTTTGCTGGATTTTATATCAGGCTCCACCAGTCTTAATTTTAAAAAATGGTAATTTGGAGTGGATCCTCACCTTGATCAGCTCCTTCTCATTACCCTGCAGCAGCTTGGTACCCTCTGAATGCAAAGATAAACATGTGTCCTAAGGTTGAGGTTGGCTAAAGGATGCAGTCAGAAATATCTACAGACAGCTTGTCTGTCCAGTTGCATGCCTGCAGGCTAGATAGACTGCCAACCACTGTGTTTCCAGAGGGCAAGGTAAAAAAATCATGGCCTTTCTTGAAAAGGGAATGCAATGAGATTAGGTATGATTTTCCTCAACTGGGGCAAATATGAAGGTCAAATCAAAATAAGTTCCTTTGCAATGGGTCTGAGTGGAGTTACCACTAAAAGTCAGCATGGTTTGCAAAGATGGTGGGTGCAAAAACTGCTTCTCGACATTGCTTTGGTGATCTAGGAATTGCAAAGCAGAATTACAGTAGCCCAGGGAATATTTCCCATAAGCGGCTTGGATGCAGATCCCTTTCTGGGGAACTCAGTAGAATGAACATTGCTACTCCTGGACTTCCCACCTCCAGGATTCACTGGGATGGGGGGCTGTTCCAGGGCAGGGGATGCAGCCCTGTGCCTTGAAGGGGAGTTTCTAGGAGTCTTTCTGGCCTTCATCAGTATTTGGGAGGAGAGGTGATGGAGAGAGAGAGACTGAGTGTGGGCATCCTCCTGAGCTCTGTATCCTGGGACAGCCTGGCTGGTGAGTGGATTAATTGCTGTAACTGACTCGTGGCACCCAAAGGCAGCAGGAAGCAGCCATGGTTGTCTGGAGGATGGTCTGCAATTGTGTAAGTATGAACATAAAGAGAGATAGAAGGAACATTTCTGTTCCCATCAAGCCTTCATTTGAAATGAAGGAGGCATTTAATACGGGGGTTTTTTCAGCCTTCTCCTTAATTACCAGGAATACAGAATAAGATTCAATAACTGCTTGACTACTACCTTAAATAGCAAAACCTCCATGGTAGTGGCTGGATGCTCCACAGTTCAGTGTGGGCAGCACAGCATGTCCAGTGAATGGGGGAGAAGATGCTGTGGGTTTGCCAGTGCAGGTCCACAGCTAGATTTTTGCACAGTCCTGTTCCCTGCTGACCACAAGCTGTTGCAGCAGGTATGGAAATCAGCTGGTAAAGTCTGGTCTCCGTTACATCATTCAGGGTAGAGGAACATAAAGTACCAATTTTGCCATAACAAAATATATGGACAATTTTGACATAGGATTAACATTGCTTTGTTAATGATTTTGTTTGGCAGTCTTTGTTTGTGACTTTTTTGGGAGGGGGGAGTTCCCCCAACACCACCAAGTGTTGCATGTACATTTGCTGTCATGTCCAGACATTTCCCTCTTCCTGCACCATGTTCTGGTGAAGTTCCAGCAGAGCATCAGTGGGGTTGGTGGGGTGCAAACATCTTTGTGTGAACAAAGAGAGTCTCAGCTAAGCCAGGCAGTTTTGTTTCCTTCTCCCTATGCATTTGGTATTTATGAATATCATCCTTGGTCTACCATAAAATCTGGTCTCTTAGCAGTCATAATCCCAGTTGTTCCTTTCCAGAGAGCTGACAGGAGCTCCCAGGGAAAGCAGACATGGCTATCAGTCCCTTGTCTAGATTTTGTTGTTGTCTGGAAAGAAGCATTGGGATCTGCAGCTGAACTAGATGATCACTCTGGGTCTTTTTCCAGCTGAACTCCTTTGTTCTATTCAAGTGCAGACAGGATTGGAGAGCTGGAAGAAGATGGGCTGTAGATCCCAGCTCTAGATATGTTCCTGCTTTCATGCAGGAGTGGTGGGAGAGATTTTTTTTGCTAGGTGCCTGCTGGCTGGCGATCTTATGCCCTAAAGCCTGAGAATTCATTGTCTCAATATCGAATTCATCAGTAAATTGAGTCTAGTAAATCTGCTACAGTAAAAATGAAGTGGATTAAACGATAGAATTTTTCATTCCATCAAAAAAATTGTATTTGACCTTCATTGAATTTCAAAGGAAATATAATTTGTCATTTTATTCAATGAAATGCCACAGGCAAAATAATTTAGGAAAAATGTAACTTTTTGTAATTTGGGGAGGAAACTTCATTTTAGGTATTTACGATCAAGAAATTATTTTGTGGCACATCATTATTAAGACATATATCCTTATGGGTGTATATCATGTCTCACTGCTTGTTATTTACCATTACTATCTATTTGTCAGAATAGTTAATTATCTAGTTTTGATAATTTATATTGGAATCACTAAGGCAGGTTGTTTTTAAGTCCTTTCTTTTCCTAGGTAAAAATACCTTCTTTATGAATGATAATGAAGTATTTTAACACTGCAACAAGGTGCACAATAGAGAGGTATGTTAATACAAGTGCCTGAAAATATAAACTTGAGAATGTAAAATCTGTGCTCACTGGTTTCAGAATATTCCAGGAATACCTTCCCTGAGTTTTCATGTGTTTTCTAGCTATTTTGAATCTGAAGAAAACAGCTTTTTTCTTTTGTTTTGATTGGTAATTTGTTTTAAGTTTGACCAAGTAGAGTTCATAGACTCAGCTCCTCAGTCATAGAATGAGGTAAGAGGATTGAATGGTCCCTGTTCTTACTATAAAAATAATGGGAGGTGAAGTTACCTGCAAAGTGGCAGCTGAGTGGAAGACTGATAAAAGCTAGCAGGTGCAAAAGGAATTTCACAGCAGGCAGGTACTAAATAATGCATTTTGTGTGGTACCTGGGGAATGACATCAGAGTGTCCTCCTGAATCAGTGTGTTTTAAAGACCATAGCCTGGGACTCTAGGAAAAAGGGTTTGGTTTTGCAGGTTATCTGATTCTTCAATTGTTTCCAGACATTTAACAGCTTTGAGGTAGTGTTCCCCTCCAGCCACGTTTTCTCTGCACCCTGGATGAAGTGTGACTTAGTAGAAGAGTGGGCCTTGTTGTGCTTTCCCCTTCTGAATCCTTCCCATGATCTAAACAAATGAAAAAGCATCTCAAGCATGCTTCTCCCAAGCTCTGCAAGATGCCCCAGCTGGGGATGCTGATGTCCCTGCCTGGACAGCCAGGCATCCTGGGGGAATTGAGCAGCATCCACCTCTGTGACAGCACCCATGCAGAACACAGGATTTGTTGTGCCTAAACACAAGTCAAAACTTGTAAGAAGTGGTTTAATAATGGGAATATCAGCAGACCCCTGAGTATAATGCTGCTGCTGTATGCTTTCATAAATCTAAGGTTTAGGGATGACAGTTATGATGCATGGCATTGGGAGTATGTGAAACAGCAGTCATTAAACAAAAATGGGCTTTTAAACTAATGACAGCTGCCTAAATGGCTTTGCAGTGAAGCAGATTCCCTGAGGCTACCATTCTTCAAATAATACAGGTCCTATTGACTTTAAAAAAAGCAGGAAAATATTTTGTTTTGGTGCTGTAGTACTGCTTTTACATTCATCCCAAAGGTCAAGCTGTGAAGCATTCGCTAGGCTTTAAACTGGAGGTGTTAGAAAATAATGAATGGCAATATTTCCAGTAATTCATTCACTGTTGTTCCCCTGAATTAAGCCACGTGCAATACCAGGGATTCACACCTGTTCCAAGATGGGTTTAGAAGTGAGTATGGGGACACTTTTCTCCATCTAAATTCAGCTTAGTGTTTAACCCAGTAGGTCTGCACAATATCTCTGTTATACAGAATTTTATCCTAATGTCTTTATCAAAACCTTTTCCAACTCCTGCTGGTTTAAAATTACACACAATAAAGCAATATGTTGCTTTGTCTCCTTTGAGGACATCATTCCCAGCCTAAAGCCAAAGGTTTAAAGATGGATGTTTTGCCTTTTCCTTCATGCCAGATTTCCTGATGGACAATGGCTACCCGTATCTAAAATGCATTGGCCAGTTTCCTTGAAGACAGATTTTAAGCAGGTTGATGGTTGCAGAAGACCAGCCTATTCTCACTCAACCACTTGCACATCTTTTTAACTTTTGCTTTTCCCCTGCCCAAGTTTGGTTTCTTCCTGACAGTGCTTGTTTGGCTTCTGTCTTCCTACCACCCTCATTCTTCACCTTTCTCAGAGCTCATGGGATTTTTGTTCCTCCTTGTACTATCAGGAGCAGAGGAGAGGACAGAATAACCCAGACTGTGAATGGATGTAAAAAAGCAGAATTTGGTTGTTTTACATCATATCTCTTCATACCGTACATAACTTGGAGCCCACTTCCTGCTCTATAAACCCAGCTTTAGCCTGGGGCTGGCCTTGCTTGCTGAATAACTTCAGATAATTCCAATTTTTTTATAAAGTAAGCAGTTTCACTACAAATGTACGTGAAATTTGTTGAGAGCAGTCATATTTCACTTTCTCCCTGTCATGAGATGGCAGTTTAAAGCTGAATGCTGAAGTGCTCTCTGATGTTTCTTGAACCTTGTAAGACTGAGCAGAGGTTAGAAATGATGGGATGGAGGGTGGGCCAGAGGTCCAGAGGTGTCCTGACAAGCCAGGGATGTTGAGTGCAGCTTTCAAGAACCTGACAAATTCTCTTGCAGACGTCACCAGAAATTCTTGGCTCTCTGCAGGCTTTAGTGCTCCTGGGAGACCTGGATAATACACTATTCTTTCCACCACTTTTCTTGTTTGCCTCCGCAGTCTGTCCTAACCACAAACATGCTTTATGTGGGCAGTTCTTCGTGGAAGAAGATGGCTGTCTAGCTGTGGTGACTTCAGTGATATTCTCCTCTTCCTAGGGAGTCATACTCTCTTCTTCCTAGGGAGTATGCTTGAGTCAGGAGAGAAGAGTGGAAGAAGAATATTAACTAAAACATGAACATTTGAACAGATGGCTGACCTCTGTAACACCAAGAACTGTTTAATTTTAGAAATGTCCTGGCTGTTTCAAGTTTGTCATGCTCCTTACAACCATCTGAGCATAGACACACAATGATTTGTCAGCTTACTGCAAAGCTTTGTTGTTTAATTTCCCTGCTCTTTGAAATGCTGAGCTTTAGATTGAATACTCAAGATCTTGAATCATCAGTGGGACTGGTTCCCTTTGTGACAATTGCCTTTAAACCACTGAAGGCTGAGGAAGAAGAAATGCTCCCAGTCATGGTGGAGGGAGCTCAGCTCCTCTGTTTTTCTCACTTCCCCAGCATGCTCAGACCTAGCACAAGACAAGGGCCATGGAACAGTTAATTGTGGGCAGGGAGGAGACAGATGATCATCCTGCCCCAAATCACTTAAACGCCTTAGGAGTCTACCCTTGCCTGTCTGAACGAGCCAACTAATCTTTCAGTGAGCTGCACAAGTGAGCACTGAGTTATATATGGTACAAAGAGGGAGATGACACAAAATGATCAAATTCCCCTATCCTACCTCTACCACAGCAAAAACTGTGCATCCTTTGCTTGCTTAATTGTAGAAGAACATCACTGTTTGAAGAAAATTGTTTCTGGCTGTGGGGGGCTTCTCATCCTTTGGAGGCTTTTAGGTCAGGGTTGTGTATCTTTTGAAAACAGGTGGTATAGACCAACTGGGTGGTGGCTGGGTGCCAGAATTCTTGGAATTATTTGAATGAAAAGGTATTGACTAGATCAATGGTTCTTAATGCTTTTTGTGAGATCACAGTGAATTCCCAAGAACTGTACTTCAGGCACTTGTGTGGCAATTTGAAAGAGCAGTATCAGCGTGGTGACCACACATAAAGTCTTTGGGGCTCTACTGGAGACCTGCTGGGATGAGTGATACCAAGGGTCCCATCTGGGATTCAGTGAGTCAGCATCAGAGGAATGAATAACTGTGAAGGACTTGAAAAATGTCTTTATAAGGAGCGTACCATGCTAGTCCTCAAAAAAAAGTGAAGGAGAAATAAATCTGTATCAGTGCATCATGTATTTTTTTTTATAGACATCTGGCTTATCACTATGGTTGGCTCTTCTTAATTACTGCAAATGCTTCTGAAGGCTGTGTAGCTGGAGATGGAATATGGCTGGCCCAGAGTCAGGGCACAGCAGCTTTTATCAAGGCCACTCGGAGACAGACCATCTGCAAAATGTATTTATCTTTTTCCTTGTTTGTCTTCTGTAAATAAAAATGTGATGCTGTGAGAATGTCCATTCCATCCTATTCCTACACTTCACCAAAGCTGCCATTTTCTGACAAATTGTTTTTGAAAGTTGTATTTTGCAAATGTCTGTTTACTTAATTCCTCTCCTGGCATTGCTGCTTGTCTATGAAACCCAAATCTCTTTGTATGCAAGCTCAGCTCTAGCTCAGTTCAGAGTATTTTTTAAAGTGTAGTTGCTTTATGCTCATTTGGGGTTTGTTTTTAGCTCCCTTCCTTTGGTGATGAAGGAACTGCAGGTAGTTCACATCTGATGGAGGCAAACCCTGAACTTGATTTTGAGTTGCATGGTCAGGGTTCCTTGCTCACTCCAGGTGCTGGAGCTACAGCACATAGCTATAACACAGGAGTTTAACAGGGATTAGCTTTGCAGGAGTGTCTTCTGCCTGCAGAAGAACAGGTGGAGGTCCTGCTGGCTTAGGTCTGTAGCCAACCAAGGAGACTTCATCATTACCTTCAACAAAATTGTCTTGTCAGGAGAAAACGTGGAAGAAGTAGCTCTTTTTCCTTTTCCCTGGCCTTGGTGCCCTCTCTGAAGTGAACTCAACTGCTTGGGACACTGGGTTTTGTTTTGGAAATAAAATAGTCCTTCATCATAGAGCTCTATTCAATACTGTGGTGTTTGAATCAGTGGGGGAAAAGGGATAGTCTGTCTGTGACACTGATTTTATAGCTTTTTTTTTTTTAAATATAAACTTAAGGCTTTCCCTGAAAAAAGGGAGCTTAAGCAAATCATAACATGTTTTCCCCATAGTTACAGTGATGTAATGAAGCTTTGGCCATCTTTGCCTAGCAGTGGGTGTTTCTGGAGGAAGATAGAGAATAGGGACTGTAGTTAGAAAGGCAAATGCAATTACAAGAGCAAACACTTGTTTATATTCTATAAAATTGGTACTCATTGCTCTCAGGTTCACCTTCCTTGCCTTAAGGTTTTCTCATTAGAAGTAGTTTCTGTAAATACCATCTCTTCCTTTCCCCTTGGAGAGATCTCAAAGAGCTGGGCTGTAATTAGTGTCTGGGTAATCAATAAACTCTAATCTACATGATGGGTTTTTTTTTTTTCCTTTAAGTTGGTTCTTTCTGTATTGGAGAAAACATGTCTAAAGCAAATGTAAAATGAAGATGGACTAGATTCAACTTGACTCACTGTTACTATATGTGCTTACAGTTTTGCAATATGAATGTCTTCCAAAACAATTATAGTTATTGCAAGGTTGACAACTAAATGATTAATCTACTACCAGACAGCCAGTGCAGTAGTGTCTTTGAAACAATTTTTGAGCCTCTTCCCTGTTGTTCTTTCCCTGTGAGTCTGATTTAAAGATAAGATCATAAAGTAAATTGTGATGTGTGGTCTGCCTCTTTTTCAGTCTCCTCCTTTGCTTCAGCATTGTACTTCTGCCTTGCATTGAAAAGTGTGTAATGAAAGGATCTGAAGTCTGCCCTGAGGCAGAACATCCAGTCTTGTATTTCATTTGAGGCATATGCTTAAATTATCTTGGGGTTGGCTGGATTTATTTGTGCACTTAAGTGCAAGTGCATGCTTAATCCAGGTGAATAATGATACTTGAAAGGTTTTGTTCATGGGAGGTCACAAGTCTTTTGCATTGTGTTAGTGTCATAGGTGCAGATCATGTGAAAATATTCATTGGTCATCTCATTGTCTGGAGCAGTCTTTGTAATGGGAATACCTGGTTATATTCTGGTTTCCTTCTCAGAAGGTCTCTGCTTTTGGCTGCGTAGTGTAGAGGGAGAACTTTTCATGCTTAGTTAAGGAGCTGAATCTGCAGCTGAATTTAGAGAGGTGACTAATCACTATAAAATCCAACAGCTTGTAAGAGAAAAGACAAGACCACAGAAAAGATTCCAGGTTGGTTCTTCATTTGTTCTACAAACTTGCACATTTTTAACATTTTTACAGCTACAAGTCTTAACTGTGTAGTATGGTGCACCGAGACAACTAACTCAGAGGAACCCTCCAACACCTGTTGATGCTGTGGACCTGCCTATGTGCTAGTTCTGGTTTTAATTGTCTTGCTGTTTAAAGAGATGTCCTCAAATGTGACCTGAGGTTAGAGGTTAAGCTGTTCCTCATTACTCTGAATAGCAATGATACATTTGGTTGTGTGCCCCCTGAGCTGGCTTGGAGCCGATGAGCACCAGTGGAGTTGAGCATAAGTCATGGAGTTACTCACAGTTTCTTAACCTTTTCTTTATGTTGTTTTGGTTAATAATACAATGTAATAATAATTCTGGACAATAACAGGTTTGCTTCTTGGCTTGTGTGATGCCAGTTCTGTTGTTGCAGAGGTTTTGCATTTAGCTCTCAATAAGCATCAGGCACAAAGCCAGTTGCTGTGTGCATAGTTGACCATAACTTGATGAAGCTATAGCACATTTTGCCTGCACTTGGAAGTATTTTCTTGTCTCTTAAAGGCAACTCTGTGCTCTGACAGTGACACTTTCATTGGAGAATGAGAAAATTTTGACACTGGCTCCTACTGCCTACTTTTACAACCCCAACTTTCTCAGGTACATGAATCACCTTTCTTTAGTTCCATACAGTGGAAGAAACAGTCATGATGTGCTTATAAATTACGTAGTTTGCATTTGCTCAATATGCTGAAGTTTGGGAGTGAGCTCCAAAAGGTATCTGTGCTATGTTAAGGTTATTCTGAGCAAAGCTTGGTTTTGGTCTTAATGCCTTTGCTATCAAATTTTAGTAGGTAAAGGTGAGACAGACTACTCCAACCCAGCAACAGATCATTATTGTTCTGGTGGGGCAACTTTGGTGCCTCTTCAGAAATGACTCAAATGAGCAGTGCTTATAAATAAACAGTCTCCCTTCCTCTCAACCTCCAAGTGTGGGAGGCCTGTGCTGAAGTCAGAAAAGGGATGCAAGGGGAGCATCAAGAGCACCCTTTCCTCTGGGTGCTGTGGAATAAGGCTGCAAGTGGCAATTGATCCCATTTAACCTTTTTTTTAAGATATTTTTCTACACACTTATCATCACACTCTCATCATCCTCTTGTTTAGGTTTCTCTGTGAGCTGGTTGTGGTCAGCATGTTTCAAAACAGCAGATTTCATGAGGCTGTGTTGATTGCAAAGCCCAGCCTCGTGTTGTTGCAGGGAGCAGGGAGTAGACTCCAGCCCAAACAAATTGCTCCCCTCTTGTTTGCTTGCCCTGGGGATAGGCTGTTCACCTCCACCCTGACTAGAAACACTTTCAGTTTCAGCTTGATCATGGACTGTTTAATAGTTTGAAGGGGTTTTTTGTCAGTGCTGTGAGTTCATTTTTTCCATCTGTTGTTCCCCATCCTGATGCAGTAACAACAAAAGCTCCTCTCCCTTCTTGTGTTTTTGTTTTAAGATACATCAGCCAAGTACTGCTAGTTTCCACTCTCTGTACTTTTTTTTAAAAAATTGTGTCATTGAAGAATATTTTGATCTTTGCTCTTTATTTTTATTTGCATGACCTAATTCAGCTTGACTTCAGCAATTTCTCTTTCCCCCTTTGTTTCCTGACCTCTGACACAGCTGTCTTTGATGAGCAGCCCTTCTTTTCCATTCCTCACATAGACTCTGCTTAGCCCTAAAAATCCCTTTTTGGTGATATTTTTTTTCCTCCATTTAGATCGGAGCTCATTCCCTAGATATCTCCCCTACTTTGTTTGGGGTTGCTCAATACCAACTTTTTTTTTCCATCTTTGCCATACAGGCATTCTAAGCTTCTTACAAGTGTGTTCTTGAGCACTTCTGTTCAGCTGACTTCCACACCAAGTTCCACAGATTCCTCAAAGCTTATGGGAAATTGAAAAGATGAATTTTTGTGTTTCCCTAAATCACCTCTCCATGATTACAATTGCCTCCAGAGTTGCTTTCATTGAGGACTTTCAGCTACTTACAGTGTCTAAATTAGAACTGTCCTTTTCTAGTTCAGCTGCTGGAGGATTACAGTTGTTGTCTTCTGCTTCCAGGAATATCTGTGGTCAGCTCTTTACGTTAGTAGTGGGTTCTTCAGTTGGGTATTTTGGGAAGTTGCATTCCCACAGCAAGATAAACCCTGTTGGCACTTCTGTCTTGCTGTGAACCTTGCACTCTGCACTGCACTGCCATGCAGGCTCTGTAGGGTGTGATGTGGCCCCTTCTTCTTCCAAGCAGCATTGACCCCCTACCACTGCAGTCCTTTAGACTTTCTTATTCTGCTACCTGAGTTTTCTCTTGCAGTGCCCTTTCTCTTGGTGTCAGTATGTTAATCCATGCTCTTGTTTCTTACTCATCATCTGTGAATTCTGGCTAATTATCGAACATTCTGACTGCTGCTATGAATGTTCATACGTTCTTTGCTCTCCGAAGTTTGGATATTATGTGCTTTTTGGTCCACATTTACCAATCCCCCCATCTGTTTATTAAAACCAGATGTGGGAATTAACTGATTTTCCTGATTATCCTGTCTCTAGAGGTGTTTTTTTCTGTAGTTTAAAACTCCTGGTTGTGCCTGCTGTGAACACAGAAGGACGTATCTCATACACAGAGAAAACATCCTTTTTTTCCATTAATGCCTTCTGCTAGTGGAACACCCTAAAACTTCCCTTCCAGTGTCAGCTCTTAAACCATATGGATGACATTAACTTGTAATAGCTTTTCCTTCCTTTTGTAGCATCAAAAGGTCCTCAGGGATGATGCTCAGAGTCTAAGGCTAGTCTCCCCAGACTCTCTCTATAGCCTAGAGGAAGGCAGACACCACCAGAGAGCATCTAAAATAGGCTCCTGCTCCAAATTGCCTTCCTGGTCTACCGGCAGAAAGACTCTCCTCTTCTGGACTAAATTTAGTCCTGGGCCTGGTTCATGCCTGTGGTTGAGTTCTCCATCTGCACACTGAGACCAAGAGTGCTTCTCTTACTGAAAGGCCAGAGATAAACCTCTTGGGGGAAAAAGAGCCAGAATACTCTTAGTAGGAAGAATCAAGTGAAGTGGTATAAATAAACAGAGAGCTGAGGACAGTACAGTGGAGCAGCCAGGGAACACAGAATGGAAAAGGAGATGGAGAAGCAAAATACAAAGGAGAAGAGTCAGGCCTCCAATGTGTGAGCTATGGCCTTGCAGTCAGAAGCAGCTGAAAGACTTTCCTGGTGCAAAGACATCTTGCATCATCTCTCCAAGAAGGAAAAATGAGTCCAGATTGCTGTGTCTAAAGAATTATTGTTTTATTTCCCATTAAGAGGGTAGACACAAAATCAGATTTCCACTCCGAGTTGTCTTATATTTTTAGCCTGTTATTGGATTGCAAATGCACACTGGATATTTACATTTCTGGAAGCAGACTCTGGTGCTGTTGTCTTAACCAGGATCCAAGTTAATTTGCTGAGCTTCCAGATGGGAGCCATTTGTTTCTCTATTACACATTTGCAGGAATGCTTGATTTAATCTAGATTTTCTAGCTCAGTAATTTGCCTTTTTTAGCATTCAAGCATTTTCCCTACCTCCCTCTTTGCTTTTTTTTTTTTTTTCCTTATCCTTGAGCTGAATTATCCACTGTGCAGAATGAAGAAAATGGGTTTTGCAAAAGGAGCCACCTGTCCATCATCCGTCCAGTGCAAAAGCTCTGAGGGAGCTCATTGTCTTTCCATCTCCTGCAAAAGGTTTCCTAAGAGGTGCCTAATGCAAAACATAGCTGGTAGAGCCTCTTAGCCCTGATTCACTTTGTTTGTTGAGGCTCATTACATTTTGCTATCTCCTTTGTTTTAAGCTATTTAATGATCACCTTATTCTGGTCTAGTCCTTGTGCTGAATATAGATGTTGCTACACTATTGGCTCTTTCTCTGTTGTGGTTAGATAAGGATGTTTGCAGGAGGAGGTTCATAATTTTCCTTAGCAACATTCAGCCTCCAGTGCATTGAGTGGCTTGTGATTGTATTATAGCCGTTTCTTTAATGAAATTTTGAACTACATGTATCTCTTGCAATCACTTCTGCCTGAGGTTCTTAGATAGTCATGCGAGCACTACATGTATCAGTGGTGTACAGAGCATACTGAAGGAGCAGAAGAGGTGTAGACAGGTAATGTTAGCTCATGAGTCAGCTCTTTTCTTCATTGCTGCATTTTCCATAACAGCTAAGACTGTGGTAGGAAAAAATGATGCACCATGTTCTAGCTACTTTAGTTTCAGGATGAATGTATTGAACCAGCTTGAGGTCAACTTTATTATTTCTTCCTCTTGTGTTACAAATTCCCAGTGCTCCAAATAGGCAAATGTCATTCCAGAAATACACAGAAGTGCTGCACAGAGAGTTTTCATCCCTAAGCCCTGGAGACACAGCTTGCCTAGGGCTACAGGCACGACTGAGAGCTCATCTTGAGCAGGTTGGAATAGCACTGTGCAGTAGTTAGCATGTGGATGGACATGTACAATTGCCCTGCCTGGTTTCTGTGTTGCTTTGTGGTGATGGAGCAGCTGAAGGAAGCTGGGGCTGGCAGGGAATATTCAATAGGCAACTGTCCTACATCATTCCTTGCTGAGGTAAGTTGTCTGTGGGGCAGTGACGATGGGAATGACATGAGGTACCAGAAAACATCTTTTTATTCTTCATCTGTACAACATAAAGTCTTGCTGCCTCCTGGTCTGGGACTCAGGCCCCAAGATGCTGGGGTGATGTTTTCAGCCAGGTGCTGCCCAGACCTTGCAACTACGGTGCAAAGTGGGGTAGCTGGCTATGCTGTCAGGTACTTGTGGTCAGGCCCTTGGTACTTGTACCTTTTGGCCATGAAAGGGCCAACATTAGCTTTCTCCACAGCACATGAGCAGACAGGTTTTGGAGTGCTTTATCGAGGTGATGGAAGAAATTAGGCAGGGCAGGTGAAGCAATACTGGGGCTTTACCTGGGAAGACGGGCACAGGCTCAGCAGCCTGCCCCAACCTCAGGTCCAAGGGCAGGAAATAAATCTGGTACATGCTTGAAGGGTCAGGGAAAAACTTGGACAGGATTCCCAGCAGCACTGGCAGGCTGTTATGCACCACAAAGGCAAAGGTGATGTAGTGGAAATGTTACAGTAAAAGATTATTTGGTTAACAGTTCTCAGGTCAGCCTGTCAGGTTAACAGACAGTAACTCAAACAGGGTGGAATTTCTTTAGAAGGAATAAAGCAGTGAAAGAGATGGTTAAATTCTTGTCTTACATATTTGAAGGCAATAATGAGCCATTAGTGGGAGAGCTGGTTTAGTTTACTTACAGGAACTGAAATTGCATGATATATTTGAATAGGAAAATAATATTTTACATTATTTGATATAAAAAAATTATACATTTTATTAGAACATCGTTTCTTACCTTTCTCTACCACTGTTAAAAGGATGAATATAAAGAAGAAAAAAATTGCATTTGTAGTAAGTTCTATTATGTAGCTGGGAGATAAGTTTGTTGCATTGAAAAACTTCCATCCTGGACATTTTCTCCCTCTTATGCTGTGCATGCAAACTCATTACAGCCCTCTAGGAGTTTCTCAGAGTCTCTTCCTGCCTTAGTGGGATCAGGACACGGAAAACACGATTATCCCCTATGCTCCCCCCAGTCACAGCAGTATGCATGTGTTGTGAAAATGGCTCAGCAATGCAGCCCTGCAGCAGCCCGAGCTGGTTCAGGCTACCTAGAAAATCCTATTAAGTCAGAAGTGTCAATACAGTATGCACAACTTTGGTGCAGAGGGGACTATTTATAGCTTCACTAAGAGCATTGTGTGCACAGGGCTTTTCTTTCACACCTAATCAGGGACCTTGACAGATTCACCGTCCCTTTTACCTGCTCAAGCAGCTCGGGTGCCAGACCTTTGAGAGCACCAGTGTTTTAGCTGGAAATCCTCATCATCTTCTAAGAGCAGCTGAGGGCTGTTGTGGAGGAGGAGGCCATGATTTTCCACCTGCCTCTCTGCACATCATCTCCTCCTCTCCTGACTCACTGGGTTCAGCTGTTTGGCTCCTGGGACATGCAGTGCCCTGCTGTCACCACAGCCTTGCTGTGGGAAGAGGAGGGGTGCCATGTATATGTCAGTGATGTCATTACATTTCTGAAGCTCTTCTCAGTGATGATTGAGCTTTGTGGAGTAAACAGTGTAGGATCAGGAGGTTGGAGGAAGAGAATGTGGCAGAGCTGCAGGGTTGGTAACAAGGCAAGGTAACAAGGCCTTCATGGGAAAGATGATTTTCACACCCCACTGGCAATGTCAGTTCGTGGGGTTTTTTGGGTCTGCCTGGAGAGGTAGAAAAGGAGTAGAAAGAGAGGTAGAAAGGTAGAGAGGTAGAAAGGACTCACCTATAAGTTTCCAGGCTGGGATAATCCAGTGGTGGAGCAAGAACCTCCTTTGTGAATGTGTGTTCATACTCCAGTTTTAAGCTTTGGCATATGGCAAGCACATGAAAGTACATGGTAATTCCTTGACTTGGTATGTCAAGGAATTACCATGAGTTAGTTTCAAAATAACATAGCATTGAGTGGAGCACAAAACACAAAGGGGAGCATGTCCTTCCAACAGCTGGTCTGGGCTGGGGTCCCCCCACTGCTACCAGCCCCGAGATCCTGCCACAAAGTGCAGTCCAATGTGTTAACGAAGTGTGTGAGCTTTCTGCAGGCTTACTGCATTGCATCAAGTGAGTTGATTAGAGAGACTCTTGATTTTACTGGGGTTTTATGTTCTTATTGGGAGCCATTTGTCAGTCTGCACAGAAATCTGATTAGCTGAGAATTGCTGGCTCTCTGGTATATGTTGACCTATAAAGTGAAGGATGCAGCAATAAGCACAGTCAGCTGGGCTGCTAGAGGATTCTGTAGGATTCCTTGGAGGCTGGGAAGGAGAGTTCCTGACACTTGAATGCTTTTCCTTTGGGAACTTGACTATGTTTGACCTGAGGGTTTTGTGCCAGCATTCCTTGAAGGGGCTGGCAGCATGTTTCAGCCCTCTGGTGCTGCTCTGTGGGGTGTCTGTGTCCCCCTCTGTGGTGAGACAAGAGGGAGGTGCCTTGTTAAGGGTGGTCTTGTGTGGGAGGGGAGCAGGAGGCTGGTGTTTTTGCAGTTTCAAATCTACCCCTTTGTTGAAGAGGTGAGGCAGAGCCTCAGGCAGTGGGAAAGGGAATATGCTACTTCTGCAGAGCAAGGAAATTGTAGCTGACTGTGGTGTTTCTGTGATGCTTCCTAACAATAAGCACACTGCTCCTTGCACAGTGTGGTAGTTAGTTAAGTGGATTTAAATTCAAGTCTCCTTCAGGAAATGAGGCACAGTGTAAGGCTTTCCCTTTGCCCAGCAAGCACACCTCTCCATTGCTTTGCATAAAATAACCTGCAGTTCTTAAGGAAGGGCATAATTAAACTTGGCACCAGGAACCTTGGTGCATTTTCAGAGGGTGCTGGTTGGGCACTGTAAATAATTGGATAAATCATGGGCAAGGTGTCTAATGACACCTGCAACAACCAACAGTGAGCTGTTTTGAAAATCCAGTTTGACTGGTTGAGATGGGCCAAAGGGCTGAGCAAGAGTAAAGCAAGGGATGGTTATTAGCTGACATGATCTGCTGTCCTGAAGCCAACAGCTTACCATGTGGTTGTTAGGTTGGACTGGGAGAATATGTTCCACTTCAGTTCTGCTTCCTAAAATATACAAAAATGGTTGCCAGCTTTTCCAACAGAATTTTGAATTAATTAAGGTATCTGCAGGGCTGCACTGAATCTACTTTTTATCCTAGTGTAGAGGAACACAGTGGTTGGAATGACCCAATCTTCTCAGCTTCCACCTTTTTGTATTCACAAACATCTTATTATTGTTGAGGTTGTGGAACAAAGCTAATGTCTTCAAGTCTTGTGATGCTTGAAACTGTCCAGTCCATCCTTGAGCTGCTGTGCAAACTCACCAAATTCTTTTTGTCTTGGAGGTAAAAGTCAGTAGGGAGATATTAAAATTGAGGCAGATGCTTTCTTATGATTTCAGGTGCCTTGTTTAATCTCTCAAGTTTGCTTTCATCAAAACTGATGGCTCGCACTTGCTGTCCAAGCTGTATGGTATTCAGCAAGTAGCGAGGATGTTTTTCTGCTTAGGATGAGGCATTGCCAGCAATCTCAGGGTGGTGCAGAGCTGGCGTGGCATTTATAAATGATCACTCATAAAGCCAGTGCTGTGATTAATTAGTGTTTTCAGAGCTCTGAATCAGGCATTTCTGTATTAATGTTCATGTCTAAGTAGCACTCTGCTGGTACGGAGTTTCTCTTTGAACAGAAGTTGAAAACAGGTAATTTTGTCATTAGAGCCTGAATGTAGCCACATCAGACTGTGGGCACAAACTGGGTCTTGTGTTAATGTATTTGGAAGTTTTTGTCACTTTGACTCAGAAGTCTTACTGCTCAAAGTGTAGATATGTGTGTACTGACCTAGCACCCCCTTCCTTTTAAAGAAAGTGAAGTTTCAATAGACATTTTGGGAAAAACTGGATCTTTCAACTTTTTATTTTAACTTTGAGGGAAGCTAAGTTCTGTACCAAAAGTTCCCATGGTGAATGGGTGGTCTCCTCCTAGCTCCAAAAATTCAACCTGTGTACTGCAAAACTATCTGCTGCTGGGAAACCCTTTCCACCTGCTGCACCTCTGAGACTAAAGTTTGAGGAGTCACTAGAGGTCCTGTAATTTGTTTATCTGAAACGCTCAAAGATGTTACAAGTAATTACGTCTCAGGAACTGCAGAAAAGAATCAAGAGCCAGCTTCTGGTTAGTAGGGATTCAAAGCTGTGGTTGAACTCGTGGGAAGGGACTCATAATCCCACACTAGATATTCTTTCTCTGAAGAGTCTGGAGCAAAGCTTTGGAAGTGTGAGCTGCAACTTCTGCCAGTGCTCCTGGATGATTTTTGGGAAGGAGGGAAAGGGGAAAACAAGCTGAGAGCACAGTCACCCTCACCAACCTCTCTCTTCAGGCTTTGCCTGCTTCTTGGAGAGACTTAATTCAGTGTTTAAGAGACTCTCATTTTGCCAGTGTAGGAGCAGGGGTACTGAGGGGCATAATGGAAATCTGTGGGGTGATGTCCGCTCTATGTCAATGCCCAGGAATTTCTGAGTGTTGTAAGGATGCAAAATGTAAAACCCGTCACTGGGTGGAGTGAGCACGAACATGTGGTTTGTGCATGTGGTTTTGCTTTTTACTTAAGGGAGGAAAAAAAAAGGTTAAAAATAAACTGCTGGCTTGTCTCCACTTCCTGGTTCACACAAGGCTGTGAAGGAGCAGCCAAAGGGTTGGGGTGTCCAGTCCAGCCTGGAGACCCTCCTGCCTGAGCACAGGGCGTCTGGAGGGGTGGGCTGAGGGGGTGAGTACAGGGCAGCCAGCACCCTCTTGGGCAGCCAGTGAGGAGTGGGGCTGGTGATGTGGGGCTGTTTTTCCTGTGGGTGCCAGGGGGTTGACACTGCAGTCAGTTGGTGTCTGTCCCACATGGGATGGCTGCGCCAAGTTCCTCTACACTCATAAATATTTGTTGTGGGACGAATGTTTAGGTCCTCCATCAGTCGCCAAGTGCATGTTTTGGCAGTGGGGAAAGGGGTTGGCTCTAAACCCTGAATCCCAGAGAGTAGCTTAGGGATCTGGAATGGCTTAGAGGTCTAGGTGAAATGGGTGAGCAAGCAGAGAAATGGTGAAGCCATCAAAAATGTGTCCTGGAATGGCAGCCCCTTGTGCCGACGCAGCAGTGTGGTGATAGGGTGGTGTAACTGGTGCCAAAACTGGGCCTGAGAGCCACTGGGCACTGTGTGACACCAGCTGTGCCAGCTGCACAGGGCTTTGCCCTCCAGCCAGGGTGGAGCAGTGGGTGCTGGGGTGCCTTGCTGAGCCGGTTCTGGGAGAGCTGCAGGGATGGGAGAAAGGCATCTCCTGGCTGAAGGGATGGTGCAGCTGTGTTTGTCAAGTGTTGCCCGAGGAGTTTATTTTTACATGAAGGATACTACATTTTTTTGTTTGCTTGTTCTGAAAGAAAACCTAATGACACTGTGTAGGCAATGCACAGGTGATTAAAATGTTCATAATACTAAGATGTTTATGAATAAGTTGACAAAAGCAATAGGAAGTTACATCGTGTTCTTTGCTCTTTACAAGCAGGATTGCAATTCCCCAAGGTTGTTGTCAGTAAGGTGTTGTGGAGCCTGGTTCTGACCCAAGCTGCCAGCAGGGACATTTATGTTGTCCATGTGATCTAAATTTGTTTTACTCCACCTTGTTTGAACCTCCATGAACCTGCCTCACTTGTCTTAAATCCAGAAGCTAATAATTTGGAAAGATTTGTCTGAAAATCCTCCAATATTTTATCAGCAATTTCATGTCATTAGCCCTACCAATGTCTCTCTATTTACATTGCGTATTTTTACTTTGCAGCTTGGCAGTTTTCAGAGGTTTAGAAACCTCCTGGAGAAATTTGTATCAAGCAGTGAAGCAACCTAATGGGGGGTAATCAGTGGCTTTGGTCCTTTGTGATCTCAGTTTTCTGGCCTGTATTGATGTATTTTTCCCACAGCTTGGAGAAGATGGTGCTGGCAGGTTCAGCTGTGGGCTGGTGGAGTGGCACCAGGAAGGTGTGGGCTTGCTGAGCAGTGGATGGCACATCTGGGGTGGCTAATAAGAAGCATTCTAAAAGCATTAGAGGATAATGGATATTACATCCGTATGTAAAAGGTACTTTAAACAATGTCTGAAGGCGTTGCAGGTTGCCCATCTAGCTGGCAAAGCATCTGAATGTCAAAACTGCATGGAGAAGCATCTTGCCATACTTGGGACTTGTCTGAAAAATAATAAAATTGATGGATGTAACTTTGTGGAAAGAGAAATGTGGCTGGTGTGGTGCAGTTGGGCAGTCTGGGTTTCTTTCCACCTGTTTTTTCCCTAAAGTTAGTCCCAGCCCTGGTGGCTCTGCCTGTGTTGCATGACCCTGCGGGCCTGCTCTGGCCTGTGGCCACTGAGCATCAAAGCACCCAGGGAAGAGATGCTCCAAGGGAAAAGGTGCCCCTGCATTGACTGGAGTGGTGGCACAAGGGCTGGGAATTTGTTTAGTGAGGGCTGCCATCACCTTGTCCTTGCTGCTGTTGCAGCCCTGGAATGGCTTCTTGTGGCTTTTTATCAGCTGCAGGTTGTCCATCTGCTTGGTTTGCCTCTGTGGGGGAAGAATTGATTCTAGCACAGGGATGCTCTTGGTGTATCTGGAAGTTTCAGCTCACCTTGAATTTTGTGACTAATTGCTGCAGCAATTGAATTTGGTGTCTGAAGGGAGCACTGCAGTCGTGCATGATGGGAGGGGACAAAACTAATTTTTCTGTTTAGCTTCTTTGAACACTTCTTTTAATCCAGCTAGTTTGGCCAGTTTAGTAATTGGATGTTTGGTTGGGTTTTTGTTATTTTGAGGTGTGTATGTGTTTGTGGTTTTTTTGTTCTTAAGAAAAAATAATAATCTTTATTCCTCTTTAATGTAATTAGATGACAGAGAAAACTATTGAATGGTCCTGGATAAAGCTGTGAAAGAGTATTTTTAACTTCATGTTGTTGTATGAAGGGTTTTCCTTTTTCTGCCTTTATGATGCTGACTACCCTTTTATTTTTTAGCATCTGTTCCTGTAAGAATGTGGAAGGAAATGAGCTGGCTCAGCAGAAACTGAAACCCAAACTAATCTCATGCTGTAGTAAATGCTCAATAGTCTCATTGTCTGTGGGCACTTCAGCAGCGAATCCAGGGGTGGGGAGGGGGAAAAAAAACCAGTGTTAAAACCTGAAATAGATGTCAGAGAAAGCACCAAAGCCAGGATCCCACAGGCTCTTCTTGTGGCCCATGAGCACAGTGCCCAGCAGCAAAGCACCTGTGCCTGTGGCTCAGGGGGCTGGGCTGGTCCTGCTGCCAGGCTGCTGGAGCCTGGCTTGTGTCACCTGCCCCAGCAGCGGGGCCGCCAGGTCCTGCCAAAGCTCCTTATGAGCTTTCCGAGGCTGGCTGCCACGCGTCCCGCAGCGTCCTCCTGTCCTTTCACCCCGTGCTTCCCCGCTTACATAACTGGCTTAGGTATTACACTGCCTGCCCCCCTTGCCATGCCTTCAGCACTCCTGCATCACTCAGCCTCTTTGTTCCAATAAATAGCTTTCCAGCCAAGTCACTCCTTAGGTGAGGCTGGAAGTGTTTAGAGGCAGAGGCACCAAGTTTACATTCTTGACTGTTTTGTTTTGCAGATCTGTTTCATACCTAAATTCACTGGGATTATTTCCTGAAAGTATATGGAGAATAACATTTCTCATTTAAAAAAAAATCCTGGTAACTTGTGAACCCACAGTGCTTTCTCTGGTCAGAAACTGAAAGTGAAATGGATTTTTTTTTTTAATTGCTTTATCAGACTGAGAGAAGTGTAGAGATTAGTGGAGTATACACAGAAGGAAGTAAAGCATCTCTCAAGTGTTTTAATGATCTGAATGGCTATTTTGTTTAGTATGAGTTGTCACTGAACCTTCAGTTTGGCATTTAGGGTTTTAATTTGTTAAATACGAATAAATGAAGCATGGAAATGGAGTTTCTAGCTATTCTGGTCCAGTGTGGCTATGCATATATTCTTCAGTCTGTTGGGGGGGTTTGCTCAATCTGTGTTGATATTCCCCAGCTGGACTTTTCCATGTGAGGTCTTGACAGGTATGAGGGGAGTGTTCCTGACCCTCTGGTGAGACCTCTCCTGAAGCACTGTGTCCAGCTCAGGAACCTTCAGCACAGGCAGGGACATGGACTTGTTGCAGTGGGTCCAGAGGAGGGTCATGAAGGTGGTGAGGGGGATGGAGCTCCTCTCCTATGAGGAAAGGCTGAGAGAGTTGGAGTTGCTCAGCCTGGAGAAGGCTCCAAGGAGACCTCATTGCAATCTTTTAATATGGAGGGGCTTATAAAAAAGATGGAGAAAGGTGGGGTATTTTCAGGGGCCTGTAGTGACAGGACAAAGAGCAATGGTTTCAGACTGAAAGAGGGTAAGTTTAGATTGGACATAAGGAACAAACTTACTGTGAGGGTGGGAGAACCTGGGACAGGTTGCCCAGAATTGTGGATGCCCCATGTCTTGAAGTGCTCAAGGCCAGGTTGGATGGAGCTCTGAGAACCTGGTCTGGTGTAAGGTGTCCCTGACCATGGCAGGGGGTTGAATTGAATGATCTTTTAAGGTCTCTTCTGACTCAAACCATCCTGTGATTATGTGATTATTTCAGTCTGATGTGGTGCCAAAATTTGCGTTTGTTTACTGGCAAGGGCTAATATTTATACTGTACTTTAACAACTGTTGGCACTACTGCTTGATGAAGGTAAGCAAAATTCCTCTGTCTGAGTTGAAAAAATCTTCAAGTTTAAGATATGAGACCTCTAATATTTTTAGTCAGGGTAAATTTAATGATATTTTAATGGACTGGGAGGCAGCAGTAGGAAAAAGGACCATAATCTTTGGAGGAGAGGAAGCCTATACTATAGTGGGATTTTCTTGTTGTTTTTTTTTGGGATTTTTTTTTGCTTGCCAAGCATTGCCATTTATCAGGCAGCTCCTGTATCTCTAGCCCATCTTTAGACCTGCTAAGGACTGACTTGAAAGGACTCTCCGCCTCATCAGTGCAGGGTGATGTTTGCTGCTGCAAAATGTGTTTCTGCAGCCAGCTGCCTGGCAAAGATGCGAAGTCCCATCAGCTGCCTTTCAGCTTGAATTACTCACTTTCTGGCACAGCAGCAGGCTCTTTTTGGCCCAGTGCATGGTGCCTGGCACAGCAGAAGCAAGATCTTAGCTGCCACTTCTCTGCATCGCAGCAGGAGCCCTTCAGCATCTTGCTTTTGTGTTGGGGCAGCCACTGGCAGGTGTTCCCCCTTGCAGAGCTGGAGCAGTACGCTTTGCCACTGGTTAACTTTAACTTGTACTTGTCTCAGATGTGCTCTTAGTGAAAAAATGGGAGCTCCCACTGCTTGTATGGATGCTTGAAACCAGGCTACTCGTATCAAATGTAGCACAGTCTGGAGTGTGTGCATTCCATAGATTTCTCCTGGAAAGCTGCAGGCTTGGAAATCCTGGCAGTAACAGCAGCATCAAGAAATTGGATGTATTTTGGTGGGGTTATTTGTGGGCAGAGAGTGGTGCTCTTTTTGAGGAGCTCTGTGAGCTTTCCTGAGGTGCTCCCAGCAGGCCCTGTGATTTTGTGGTGTAGCCTTGAGAAACGTGCTGCTGCAGCTTCCTCCGTGCTGAAAAGAGCAGTGCTGGTGGAGAAGCAGTCACTTTCCATAGGAAAAGTCAGTATGGGAGGGTTTATGCACATACAGATTTTATTCAGTGGCATGCTGAGACGTTTGTCATGACTCACATGTCAGCAGTGATGGGCCATTGGAGTGAGTGCCCTGCTGAGCAGAGCTGTGTCTGGCCAGAGATGCCTGCGTGCCCCAGTGTACATCCAAATGCTGTTATGGCATAGCCCAAAGTTCTGGCAGACTTGGGGTGTTTTTGCACAGTTTCTCACCATCCATTGGCTTGCACAGTGATCCAGTCCAGAGGGACTTTCTGGTTTGCAGAAAATCATGCTGTGTTGCTCTGGTGTGAATGCTGCTTAGAGCTAGGGGAAGAGTTGTGCTAGATACCCGTGGGCCTACCTATGGGTTAGAACAGCAAAAACATACTTCTTTTGATGTAAAATTTCTTTGAAAAGGGAAAAAAAGTGCTTTTCTCAGCAGCAAATCTCTCATTGACTACAAGAACCATGGATCTGTAAGCATCCATGAATATTTGCTGAACTGCTTCTGCTGCCTCTACAGCAGATCCTGAGGCTCCTCACTCTCCAAAGGGGCTACAACCTGCTTGTAACATTCAGGGGTATTTTCAGTTGCCTTTTGCACTGCTTAGTAAGGAGGGATTTTTTTTACTGTATTTTCAGAGCAAACTGCCTGATGGTCTTTCTCTTTGTTTCAGCTGTTCCTCTGAAGTGTCAGAACTGAATCTCACCCTTTCTGAGGAGAAAGAAAACACCTTTATTTTGAATAAAATGGAAATATATGTGTGTAGTACACAGATGCCACTGAATAGCAAATAGAGAGTGGTTGTGGTCTCCCCTAGCTGAGGGTGTGGTTACATTTGGTTGGTTGGCTTTGTACAACCCTGTACAGCCGTTGTACAACCCTACTGTTTTGTTTTTAAAACAAATAGGCTTTTATTCCCTGTTCATGCACTGGATGTGTGATACAAGTGGTCCTCCTCATTCACCTGACACTGAGAGCTAGAGAAGAAACTGGAAAAATTCTTGTATGACTTGTACTACTAGGTTTTACATGTGGAGCTGTTCCAGTAATGTACTGGATCACTTACTTCTTGGCATTATTTTTCCTCTGAGCTTTACATCTCATCCATTAGACCTTCTCAGCAGATGGGTTTTGAAGTTCCAGATTCAGGGGTGCACAGGTCACATACCTGGTGCCACAACACTGCCATTTGCCATCAGCTTGGAGGAAAAGATCAGGACGTCATTCTGAGAGAGCAAAGTGCCCCTGAGAGTGGCAGGAACACAAAAGGCATGAAACACAGGGGTAGTCTGTCCCTGAACACAGGAGAAGCTGCTCACTGGAAGTGTGGAGGAGAGCCCAGGCAGAGCTAAACACAGCTTGACCCAAGGCACTTAGGTCAAAAGGCAAATCTGCTTCTTGGAAGAGTTCCCAGTGCAGATAAGGAAACTTGGTGTTGAGATGGTGCGTGCGGTGCCAGGGGTCAGAAGGCTGTCACTGCACTCAGTGCAGGGGAGGATTGCTGTGACACGAGGAAAGGACACTCTGTCTGAGAGGAGGCAAGAAGAACCTGAGCAGTTAAACCAGGAAAGCCAAGGCTGATGAGGGAGTGATGGCTCTCTATCCATGTGCATAGCAGAGGGGAAGTTCCAGAGAAGATCGTGTTGGGACCAGAGCAAATGTGGTTACCAGCGCTGAATACATTGAGCTCAAGTTAGAAAATGATTTTTTAGCCAGTAGAGGAATGAGGCCTTGATTGGGGTGGTGGGAGCAAAGCCTGGCTGGCTTTTGGGATAAAGCTCAGGAAGAAAGTCAGTAACTGATGCTACATCTGCCATATCAGCGCCTGAACATAGTTTTACCAAGAGGAGCAGCTTGTCTTCAGGAATATTGAAAATAATGAGTATTGACTGCAGTAAAGTGCGAGTATATTAAGATACATCCACTCTGACATAGCTCTGTACAGAAGCCATTGGGACAAAGCTGAGTAACAAAAGCTGATAGGATCTCGGGTTTGGTTTTCTCACCCGAGTTTCAGGTGGTCATTCGAGAGAGTCTTTTTTGCCCTCTGAAAGCTCTGAGCCAGACGTGAGAATGAAACGGAGTCTTCAAGGTCTTGTTGTTTCTGGGTTTCTTGTGTGTTTATTATTTCTTATCTTACAAATTTCTCTGTGGCCGGCCAAGATGTTCACAGCAGCTCAGACACAGGTGACTCCCCCCTCGATGGGAGGTCGCTACCTTCTTATCCAGATAATTATGTGTCTGTTATTTACAATTATGTGCCAATGCCTATTGCCTGTACTAGAAGGGTCATTTCTACATTTGACCCAATCCCCTTAGACTGCTTTGTGCCATCATCACATCAGCAGATGGAGGCCAAGGGAGAAGGAGAAGAACCCAGGGCACTGCCCTAAATCCTCCATCTTGTCCCCCATTCACCTCCATTCTAAGAATCCCAAAACTACAAAATTTTCCACCCGATGATAAACTACACTACTGTCTGTCACATCTTTGTGACTTGTAATTCCTCTCTCAATTTTGGAAGCTTTTTCTCATGGACTGAAATCAAAGCCTGTATTTTCCTGGGCTCTGTGCCAGGGTCTACTACAACTTCCCTGGACAGACCCCCCTGTCCAGGATTCAAACCCTCTTGTACAGATCTCAAACCCTCTTTCTTGGGTCCCAGGCCTCTCTGCTGAGGTCTGTGGCCTTCCAGGGCAACCAAAGGGATGCCCTGGACTCCAACAATAGAACATTAGGACAGCTTGGAAACAACAAGAAATAGAAAAATAACCTATAATAGCCGTGTTGAATTTGCAGGAACAGTGGCATTCAGCATCTTTGTTTCAGTTCATGCCAGTGGTGGAGATACCTTTCCAGGGCTGGCACTTGAGCAGGTCTGCCTCTCTCACTCTTGGCTGCAAATTTAGTGCTGGCATGAGCTGCTTCTTACTGCATTTTCCCTTATTTCAGCCCAACAGTCACCTCCCCAGCAGAATGCTCACCAGATTGCCATGGGGTGTGAATTAGTAGAGAAAATACGGGAATTTTATAAGAACAGTGCATTTATTGAGAGCAGTTTGCTGTCCAGTGAAGCCAGAGCCTAGCAGTTAATTGCTATGAGACTTGACGCTTTTGCTCCTTTATAAAGCGGGACAGGAGTTGAGAACTTTGTCTCCCAGATTTGGACCAAGTGCAATTTCAATGGCTGTCTCAGCAGGTCAGTATCACAGATGTCTGTTCCAAACTGTGGGTAATTGCTTTGTGCAAAGCCATTCATGAAACAATTTTTTCTTCCAGGAATGTGAAATTTGCTTATTTGATCCCATTGCAGAGCAAAGCCATTTCTTACTGTAGCAGAAATGTGTGCACAACTCACTTCTTTCTGACCTGCCTATAGCTTTGTTTTTGTTGTGAGAATATAATTTGGAGTATTTTTTTTCCACATTGTTTCTTAATCTGTCTAGCCTAATATTTTCCAAACCCATGGTTTCCTTCCTTCTCTCTCTTATTTTCTGTTATTAAGTCTTCCAGACCACTGAAAATATCCGAAATGCAAATTTTAGCAATTTTGGCACAGCACAAGTCTTCTTTCGGGTTGTAAACAATGGGTGCTCTAGCAGACTAAGGGCAAGTTGAAAAACAACAAACAGGCTTTTTGCTGTGGGCTGATGCTCAGGGTGGATAACAGGGAAGATGGGGGCTATTACAACTGAATGTGTACACTAAAATGGATGGATAAGATAACTGATATGGTACTGTACAAAAGAAAGATCTGGATTGTTTCCAAGTATGTATTACTGTGTTTAGAGTCTGATTCTGTTACATGCAAGCAAGGTAAATATTCCATTGGTATTTCTTAGGAGAGGGATTTTTTTTGTCAATGCCATCGTTTTCTCATAAGTATTGTTGCCCAACCCTGGCTCCCATGTTCCTGATCTGTGTGTGGGACCATGTGAGAGGAAGGAGGGAGGGAAGGGGGGAAGATCCCCTGTGGCTGCAGAGGTGTGGAGTGTGGGAAGGAGATGAGGGGGATGGAGCAGATTGAATGTCTCTGTCCATCAGAATAAACGTGCTGCTGCAGCCTCATAGGCCATACAAGAAAGGGCTAAAAGGTAGATGGGTCTGAAAAATGACATGATTTTGAAATGGCAGTACAAACTATAAATGTACACTTTGATTTACCTTTTTCATCAAAAGATGTGCTTGATGGGCAGGTCTGGTTCTGCACCTTTGGTGGCAGAGCTGAGAGCCTTGTCTTGAGGTTTTACAGGCTTTTTGTCTAGTTGATGCCAGTCACAATGGGACTGTGGGCAGCCCAGCCCTCCCCTACTTCCCACCAGCATGTCGGAAACTGCAGCAGAGCAGCAGAATTCCCTAGGAGAGCCCCGTCAGCCTTCAGCTGGGTCCCAGTCAGACAGGACTTTCTTCCAACAGCAACCCTTTTGGTCTTCAGCAGAGCTCAGGAGGAGGTTTATTTAAAGCCCTGGTCCTTTCTTTGGAGGAAGTAGGAAGCACTTCCTCCCTGTAGATCTCTATCCAAAGCTTTTGTCCACTTTCTTGCAGTCCCACCCTGCTTGGAGTCGCTCCAAAACCCAGCACACCAGGGCTGTGTGCTATTGTTCAGCAGGGTCATCCTTTAGCTGTGGCTCTTCTCTTTTTCTAAAACACAGAGTTTGGACACCAAAATGCTGAGGAGCTCTGTCCTGGGCTGAGGGATGTATTAATGCCCATCTGTCTACCCTGCCCCGCCATCCTGCAGTTGGAAATGCCTGTTGCAGGGGAAGTACGAGGGTCAGCCTTCCTTTGGGAGGCTATTTGATTCTTGCCATTGAGTTTTAGTTGCGAAACTTAAAGGAGGTCTCAAAATAGGTCTGACAAGTCATGATCTCTGCAATAGAGGATCAAGAAGCTAAAAAAATAGTGTTAACCACAAGAATGTGAGGGCCTAAAATGCTTTTAAAGTACTATTGCTTACTCTCTTCAGAGCAGGGGTGGGGAAATGTGGGATTATTTCTGTTATGGTACATTTATCTCAGAGCAGTCCAGCAGCGGGATCATGCCTGTGTTTGCATGGGGGGGTAAGAAGAGTCTGAATGACAGGCTCAGTCAAGGGAGAGTGCCAGGTGGGGGATTTACCTGGTTCTTCCATGGTCCAGACTCACTTCAGCTGAGCAAATGAAACTTCATCTTCCTCTGGCAGGAACCTCTCCCCCAATGCCCATGTGACTCCAAACATCTATATCAGTTGTGGAACTGACTCCTCTGACCCTGAGGGTGATGCATTTGCTGGCCTTCCCTTTTCAACATATGTAGTGCCAACAAAGAGCTGTTAGCAGGCTTGAAGGCAAAGGGAAGCGGCCTTGCTGCTGTGTGCTGAAAGATGATGTGTGCACACCCCAAGAGAAGGCATCACTTCAGAAACTTTAGATCCCTGCACCATCCTCCACCACCAGAGCCCTCCTTTTAACCACCGCTGCAGCCTTTAAACACTTTTTTCCTGTTCCTTTCAAGAGGAAAAAATAAATGATAAATTATTGTGTTGATCTTACGCAAATGTTGCATTTACGGAAAGATCTTGTTGACATGGTTTCTCACACAGGATACCTTCTCCTCCTGCTGAAAAGTTGCTGAAAGCTTCCAGGGAAATAGATAATGTTATTCTTGGGGAAAAAAAAATAAAAATAAAAACCCCACAAAAACAAAAAACCCCAAACAAACAAAACAAACAAACAAACCCCCCAAAACCAAACAAAAACACCAAAACCAAACAAACGAAATCAACAAGTCAGCCTGGTGTGGATCTAATGTGGATCCATTTTGGCGTGCAAAAGATGCAGAATTTGGTTTAGTAGGGTTTTTTTAGTCCTGTTAGAAGTGGAGCAGACTAGTAGTTGATACCAGGTGTAGCTTATGGTCTTTTCAGAGACCAGAGTGATAAATTAAGAGGTTACAAAATGGCTGAGGTCAGTATCCTGACCACCTGGTGTGGTCATATCCAGGAAAGCTTACCTGCCCATGGCCTGATGTGTTAAAACCTTTCAGATTAGGTGCTCTTTCTGCATTTGCTAAAATGAACTTCATGAAGATCCTTCCACCTGAGAGAGCAATTTTAAGGGGGTATCAGGAGTAGATTTTCTCCCTCCTTCTCTTCTCCTCATGTGAATATGAAAGTCCATCTTCCACCTCACTGTTGAGAGAAGGCACATTTCCTGTTTTCACAACTGAGACCTTCACCGATGTGGCACCAAGGCGATGGGACAGGATGTGCCCCATGTGTAGTCTCAGGTGGAGGTCAGCTCCTCTCATCCCACGCCTGTTGGGATGCTTCCTGCTCCAAAACCATCACATCTCCTTCCTGTTACTATACCCAGTTAGGTAAGATAATACACCCATTTGGCCACTACTGCCATCAATTAGATATAAATATAAAATTCAGCATTACTTGATTTTCCATTTGTTTCTTACCCAGCCTACTAACAGAGGCTCAGCTCCAGGCAGCCCTCACCCACAGCGCTCAGAAAAGCACATTTGGTGTGGGTATTGCTGGGGATGGAGCCCTGTGGTGGAGGTTAATGAGAAAAGTGATGTCTTGAGTGCAGATTGCATGATTTGCTTCCAAGATGATTTGCATTGAAGTGTTAAATGCTGCACAGAAATGCCAGAAGAAAGGACTTTCATAGGGCTGTTCTTCATGCCCCAAAATTACCACTGTCTCTTCTTTCTCCTCTGATATGGAGCACTCCCTTTCTTGGAGACAAGCAGTCACATTGTTCTTCTGTATAATTTATAATGAATGCACTTAAGAGCAAATCAAACTCTTGAGTGCTCAGGATTAATGGAAGCTGCAACTACTAAATGTGTGGGCTGGGACTGGAGGTGTCCTGCCATGCTGCTGCACTAGCCTCCTCTTGCCTTGATCTTGACTGCTGGGAGAGTCAAGTCAGTGCTGTCCCTGACAGCTCAGTGAAGGGTTGATGCCCATTTTTGTAGGGATTTTAGAGGAGCTAGTCGCAAAATCATATGGTTTGCTGTTTTCTGGAGATAACTCTCCCAGTTTTAGTGATGGAAGCTAAAGTGAGAGGTGAGAGAAGATATTACTGTATCCCTGAGCATCATGCATGGCCAAAGAAATGGTCTGTCATATCACTGCTGGTCAAGAGGGTCCATTGTGTTCAGGATCCACCTCACAGGGACACCAGTGCCCTGCTCATCCCTGGGATCATTTGGTCTGGAGTTCACACCATCAAGGCACTGCCTTGGGCAAGAGTGCTCTTGCAGGTGGTTGCCTGTGGGGAGCCACCAGCCTGGGTGCTCCTTGGCATGGGCAGTCCTTGCCACCCAGGGAGGACAGCAGGACATTGCAGGACAGCTGGGTGTCCACATCCCAGCATAAATTCTGCCATAATCCAACAAAAGGTGCTCTCCATTGTGTTCTCGAGGCACAAAGGCTGCCCTGATAATAACCTGAGCACAAACCTTGCATTGTGTTCCTGGTGTGACACTTTGGTCCCAGGATGTGTCCTGGATCCATGGCTTTCCTGCACAAGGATAGTAGTTGCTGTAATTTTGGCTCCTTGGTTCTAAAAACGAATTTTGTTAAAAAAAACCCCTGTGAGATTGGTACAGTCACATGCACCAACTTGAGTAATATCCTTAGCTATTCTAGAGTTTGGGCTGATTCCTACCAGCAGATTTGGTCTTCTGCTCCTTGAATTGCTACATCCAGCAGAACCAGGTTCCTTCCTTATGAGTGGGATACTGTTCTCATGTAGTTATTTCACTCTCAGTTTTTAATTCACGTCTCTATAAGGAAAAAAATCCAGAAAAGTTAAACTGTAGGTTTGGTATTAGATTTGAAATTTGCTCTTAGATTTCAGTGGGGTTTTTTCCATTCAACAAACAGGAAAATAAAAGTGTGAAACAATTTGATTACTGCTATTAGTGCTTACCATGGAAGGGGAAATAGAACACTGTTTTGAGAAAAAATTTGGTTTAGTGGAGTGTATTTTTACAAGTAATTTAACTAGTGGCTGTTGTGCTATTTTGAAGTGATGACCAATTAAAAAAAAGATACTTTAGAAATCTAGATTAATAAAATAAATGGTGCATATATATTAGATTTAATATTTTTGGAACAAAAACAACCTGTGTATTAGTAGCAGAAATTGTTAGCAATAGCTGTGTATTTGGAGGTTGAACATGTTGGTGACAAAAGAATCTTTTTCTTTTGGGTGATTTTTTTTTTCCCAGTATATCTTACTACTTTTAGTTAATGTTGAATTTTTGTTAGATGTAGCTGGTTGGCGTATCTCCAAAGCCACATTTTGGAGCATCTTTTTGATGCCTTAAGTTTAAGCTATTATATTATATGGATTCTGCATTAGTATATAACTCTGAACTTCATATAAAGTGTTAGCAAGCTCTCCTCACAGTGCAGTTAGACAAAACAATCCTTCTCCAGCCCAAGAACCAAGGACACCATTACAGCTTCAGACCCAAAAAGTATAAACAACAGCAAATCGAGGAGAGCAATCTGGGAGGATGGGACTTCATAACCTGAAGCTGTAATTACACAGGTAACCCCAATATGTAAATGGACCAAAACTTATAAAAGTGTGAAACCTCGTGACCTGTGGTCCATCTTGGGTGTAGCCTTGGCCAGGCTCTTGTACTGCCCAAGGTGTATCCTTTGAAGGCCTTTTAATAAATACCTACTTTATTCCTTTAACATCATCTGGTCTCTGTTCTAGGTAGTCTCCCAAGGCATAATTTTCACTAAGGATATGTCTGCTAAAAAATGCTTTTTTAGTTAAATAAAAAGGTTTCTTTTCACTCTTTGAAAGCAAACCCAACTCTCTTCCTTGCTCCGTTTCAAAGTAGCTACCCTGAAATCCCCTTGATTCCTCCAAGCCCCATATCTCACCACAATACCTGCAGCTGGGAAAGGGAAGGATGTCAGATCTTTTCCTTGCTTATATTTAGGCATCATTAGCAGTGAGGATGGTCTTGCAGACCATGCCTGAGGGCTGGATATCATCTGTCATTGTTTGTTAGCTGGTGTCATTGTCCCCAAACTCTCCATCTTCTCCACAGCAGTGGCTCTAATGCTGCAGAATTCACTCAGGTGCCATTTGCTGGCTCTTGCTACTGCTAGAGTTTGACTACTGATATTTAATCTGGGTTCCTTTCTCCCAGGGTTGTGATTATTCTGTAGAGAATTTTTCTGTGATTTACCTTCATCAATTAAATAAACACATCATAGGAAATTTCTAAAATCTAATGACAAACCAGCCCAACTGTGCTACTTCTGTGGTTTTAATTATATTAACAACACAGTGCCTTGTGCTAATTTGTGTCACTTTTCTTCCCTTTTTCTAAGAATGTTCTCTCTGATTTCCCAGTTCCCATCAGGAACCTTCCCCTATCCTGCAGGTCAGCACTCATTGAGTTTTATTAAAAAATATGTATTACAATACTATATTCAGTGAACATGACATGGGGTTTTCCTCATGCAACCCAACCTTCTCAGAAAAAGACATTGTGCAGACATGCTTTCCTTGATCTGCAATATTGTGTAAACAAACTAATTTTTTTAAGCCTTGCCAACTTTACACAGCGTCTGAAAAAATAGGACTGGCTGCTTCTCCCTTGGTTTTGTTTAAAAAAAAAGGACAAAGGGGGGAGATGAGGAAAATCCACTCATGATTTTCTTTTCCTGTCTGCAGTTACAAGCTGCATTACTGCCCAAACTGCTCCCACCCAAATTAACCCAATATCCGAATTTACTTGAAATATTTCTGTGCTTTTCTTACTGCTTTGGGAATATTTGTCCTTTACAGTAATAAGCTCTCCTCCCTGAGATGGAGAATGTCATGGAGAGCTCTCCAAAGAACTGCCACATTTCTGGTCCCAACTCATTTATCACTCATTATCAAAAATTCATGAATGTTTGGGGGTATTTTGTGTTTCTTTTGCTTCTTTTCAGTAGGTTGTAACCATACCATCCATGGCAAACTCTCCTGTGCTGGTGGGGGTCAGTGTTGGTGGGCACAGTGGGTAGCAATGGGTGCAGCAGGTGTCAACATCCCCTGGCTCCTTGCTGTGACTCCAGCACCTGGAAAGATCCTGCCAGTGTGATCTGCAAATGCCTCTTCACCACACACTTGTGCTCCAAATGTAAAATGGTTCTCAGGTTAATTTACTGTCGCTCCATTGGCAGTGACTAACTGATTTTTCCCTATAAATCACGAATATAATCCTGAATAAAGTGACTTCAATAGATGGGAGCAACCTAGACACCTGTAAGCGAATTTATTCTGTTTTAGCCTTTGTAGCTGACTCCATAAAATGAACATGGTAGCCTGGAAATATATGTCTCACATAGCCATTTGCAGAGTTGGAGTATTTGCAGTTATATCCTTCTTTGGCAAGGTGGGGGGTAGGTTGTTATTTATAATGGATTTTCATCCCAGACAGGGAATCAGGTTTTCAAGACCACACAGTTCCTCAGTATGTGTTTATGGATAAACTTACACAGTGAGGTGGCTCGAGGTCTCTTTACCAATTCACTCCACCTTTTGAAGGACATTCAATGAGCACATGTGAATTGTTAGACTTTTCTGAAACTGAAATGTGGGTGGTACACAGACTGGTCCTTCTCCTTCACCCACTGTTTTTAATAAACTTCTGAAAAGGATTGAACTTGAAAGTAAGTTGCAAATAAGCAATGTTTCTTGTCTAAATAAAAGCAGAATTAGTCGCTGAAAGTGAAAAATTTAAAAATAACCGTTTATTTATTTAGAGTGGTCTTTTCTTCACTTGTCAGGTTTCGTTTTTCTTTCTGTTTCCCTGAAGGTAGCAGCAGAAGCAGTTTCAGCCCCTCTTGACATGAGCCTTTGGCATCTCACACCCTGCAGGGTTTGAATTTTTTGCAGCATTATTGATTAAGGTTTTGCTTTTGTCTCACTGCTTCTATTATTAGATTTTTCAAGAGGTGAAGATACTCCTTTTTGCATTTCAGCCTTTATCGAAAGGTGTTACTTTTGGCCCTGTGTCTGCAGCCTGGGAAAATGACACAGGTGCTGCAGTGGCTGGTATGTGGGTGTCGGCTTTTGCCGCAGGGCAGGAAAGAAGTTCATATGAGTTTACCAGGCAGGACCAGATATCTATAGCAACGTATTTGTATATCCTGTGCCTTGTCTGTTGCAATGCTCGTTGCTTAGGATACTGACATTAAAACATGTAACAAAATCTGCTCTTCACTCTGGAGTTCATTATCTGTCCCAGCCCATGTAACTGCACATTTCCCCCCCACCAGCTCAGATCAGAACCACTGACCAGCCCTCGGGACTGCATGGTCCAGAGGACGTTGTTATAAACCTGTTTTGCAGCCTGTTGCTGCCTGATCATTTTTCACCTAAACATTTGTCACTAGCTGGGCTGTCTGGGAACCCATCTCCCTCTTGCATCTTGGCCCACGGCAGCTGGAGGCTTCCTAAACACATCTGCGTGTTGGCAGAGTTGGTGTGAGCTGGTGCTATTGGTGCATGAAAAGTATTCTCGAGGGTGTGTTCCTGGACTGTGGCAAGACAGATCTTTAAGTGGCTGAAGCTTGTGTTTGGAGTACCTGTGGGGAGTTTCTTATGGGGTTTTGTTCGTTTGGTTTGGTTTGTTGTTTGTTTGCGGGGGTTTTGTTTGGGGTTTTGTTTGCTTTTTGTTTGTTTTTTTGGTTTTTTTTAATACAAGGATCGAATTTTTAAAAATAGACCCTCAGTAACAGATCTGATGCTTTAGGTGTTTTAATAAAAAAAAATCTTCCACCCCTGGTGAAATGGTTCTTGCAATTCAGACCAACCCAGAGCAGTGTTTGCTGCCTGGCTTATGCTGTTCGTTTTCTTTGGGCTTCTGCAGTCCTGGAGGCATGTGCTACAGCTTCATGACTGTAACAGATTTGACACACTTATTCTGCTTTATAAGTGAGCACTGTAAGAGAAATGGTGCTACACTTCTCCCCCGCAAAGCAGATAGCTCAGATAAAATGTAGAGTATTTGTTCTGTTTCTCTGTGCACTGTCTTTCTCAGCTGGAGAGCGTCTCTGTCCTGCAGACAGGCATTTCATCAATTTTCCTCTTTTTATTAGCACTAAATTAGTATCCAAGGGGGTTTGCACAAGGAAATACATCTCTAAGGAGTTATACCTTCTTTTGCAGCCATAACTGATTCACTGAGAGGATCCCATCATGAACTTGTTTCTAGGTGGTTTTGCTTTCACAAGCTTTGCAGTAAAAAGCTGTTTTGGTCTCTGGCTTTGTGGGTTACATGGTCAAAGCACGTTTCTGCTGGCTGTAACTGGTGGTTGACAGAGAGTTCTTGTGAAAGTGGGATGCACTGAGCTTTGTTAAGAGTATTTCAAATACTTCAGTGCGTGGATGCTGACAGCCAGTCCATCTGTTGGTAAAAACACAGAATTGCTACTTTAGCTGTTTCAGACTCTGCTACAGTTACTCACACCGCTGCTTCATAACCCAACGTTGTGGTTTAACCCCAGCCCCCAGTGAGACCAGGAGGAGAGCTGGGGGGAGAAAAGGTAAACCTGTGGGTTGAGATAAGAACAGTTTAATAACTGAAATAAAAGAAAATATTATTATAATAATGATGATAACAATTGTAATGAAAAGGGAGATAATAAAAAGAGAGAGAGAGGTAACATCCAAGGGAAACAAGAGATGCACAGTACAAATGCTCATCACCTGTGGACCAGTGCCCAGTGCATCCCTGAGTGATGATCAGCCCCCTGCCCTGACAATCCCCCCCAATTTATATTCTGAGCATGATAGTATGGAATATCCCTTTGTTCAGTTCAGGTCACCTGGCCTGGCTGTGCTCCCTCCAAATTTCTTGTGCACCTGCTCACTGACAGAGCATGGGAAACTGAAAAGTCTTTGACAAAGCTCAGCAACAACTTCAGTGTGTTATCAACGTTATTCTCATTTTCTCATCCAAAACACAGCCCTGTGCCAGCTACTAGGAAGAAAATGAACACTACCCCAGCTGAAACCAGGACACCAGTGTGTGTCTTAGCTTTAGTAAAAGATCTTTTTGCTCATTTCTAGGCTTTTGCTATGAGATTATTGCTGGTTTTTTGTAAGCCTATAAGAACAGAGGTTACATTCAGGTGGGAATTCTCTGGCAGCTCAGTTTTGAGCCTGGCTAGAATTAATTAGAATTAGAACAGGCAGCAGCACCACATAATTTTAACAAAAATTTTGGTGTGAAACTGGAACAAAAGTGCATCTGCATTTCCCCCTGTTTAAGTGTTACGTGGCCCAGCGTCTCTTTCATGAGCAGTGATTGACTTGCTAAGCCCTCAGCTCTGCATTTAGACTACCAAGCTGTTCCTTGTCTGATCACCTCAAGGGCATTCCTGTGATTGTTTTTCTTACTGCTATGATAGTGCCAGATGCTCTGAGGGCTTTTGCTCATCGAGGTAAGCAGGGGCAGACCTTGCTGCAGTGTATGTGGCATTGCTTCCCTGGATTTCACCCTGGTGTGATGGGAAATGAGGGAAAGGCAGGCTGTGCTGGAGTTAGGTCTCTGCTAATTGCCCGGGGCAATGTTGGGTGCAAGGACGTCTCTCCTGTCTTGCCTTCTATACCCACTGCAACAAGTGATTTAGCTGGTAAAGCCTCGTTAAAAAAAAAGCAGCAAAACAGAGCCCTAACCACAGGACTGACCAGAGCATCCCAACCCTTCTTTCTCCCTGTGATTTCCATTAGCAGCCATCCTCTGAGTGGTCTTGTGGCTAAATCAGCTGCTGAGCCTCTGGAAAGTGATTTGATGAAAGCATTTTATAGCAATCGAATGAAATGTCAGTTGGATGCCAGCAGCAGGGGTTGCTGTCATGATTAATGAGATATTTAGGCATTTCATTTTGAAGGAGCTACCTGCAACACAGTTTACATCAAAGCTGTTTTTTTTCAGATGGGCTTTAATAAATTAATGTTAATGTTGCTTATTTAATTATTCACATCAAATTGGTTACAACTGCAGGATTGCATTTGGGCTGAACACGTTAAGAAGCCTTTCAGAAAGCTCATATGCAAAACAAGGTTGTGTTCAGAGCATTGCACATCTGATATAAAGTGATATGGAAGAGGAGGAGAGTTGAAAAATACCTGTAATATTTTGAATGCGAAGATTGCTTGAATATAAAGCTTTTGAAGCTGATATTTAATGAGCATCTCTTCAAATAACAGGATGTATCTACCACTAGGACAAGTAGTGAAATCTAGTAAGTGGAATAATTACCCTATGTCTCTGTTGTCTAGGGGTCTCCATTTTTAAGGGAACAGGAATAATAAAGGTACTATAGGAGGAGGGAGAAAATATATTAAACCTTTTTAAACATCTTTTGAGTTGAAAGTTTTGCAATCCTTAGCCATGCAAGTCAATAAAGGTTTAATTTCTACTTAAATCCCAGCTCCTGCATTATGTGGGCTCTACTGTTCCTCCTGCCCCTCTCCTGGGGAATACTGAGGCAGTGGTTGATGAGGTAGGGGCTGCTTTTTGACCCAGACACCAGTTCTTACAAAGCACCTGGGAAGCATGAAGTGAAGGGGCTCACTGGAGGCTGGAAACTGCAGGCCCTCCTCACCCAAGGACAGGAACATACTATTACAATTTCTGCTTTTTAAAGAAAAGGACCACATCTAATCCGTTATTTGCTCCAAGCTGCACTTTTCTGCAGTTTGACTTCAGCAGACTAGAATATTGTGTTTTCTGCCCTCAGCACTGCAAGGATGACTGTCTGGAGCAGAGAAGATTCAAAGATGGAAAGGCAGTGGCAGTAGCTGAGAGTTAGTGCATTAACTGGTGGGGGCAGCCTGGTGCTCTCCTAAGGGTGATGCTGGCAGGGACCAGGAGCTGTAGCATCCCTGCATGTTGGGAGCAAGCAGAGATATGTCAGGTATGTCGAGAAAACTCTGCAATATAATGGACAAAAATAAAGCTTTGGAGTTGAAATATTGGCAGCTTTTCTGGAAAACAGAAGTGCCAATGATAACACAGTTGTCTGTTAAGCCCGATGCACGGAACTAACGAGCAGCTGGCTGGGTTTTGTCTCTGAGCATTAAGCCACAGAGCAGGATGTGGATTTTTTACATTGCTGAGGCAGTGCACAGACTAAGTGGAATACAAATAAAACAAGCTTACATTCTGCTGTAGAGCAACTTATTTTTTGCTGACCTTTAGCATTTTAAAATTTTTTTGGGTTCTTATGCATGCTTGGAATTTTTACTCTCTGGGAAGTGCTTAGCTCCTGTTTTTCCTGGTCTCTGCATGCTTTGCAGCTCAGCTCTTGCAGTTTCCAGGTAGTCTGCAGTGTTTGCCTGTTACTAACATGTCTTCTGCATTGGCTCTGAGCAAACCCAACAGGAACAACAGTCTGCACGGAGAAATATCATTTATACAAACCAGTCACAGGGGTTTGGATGTGACTTTGTGCACACTTGTGAATAAACTTTTTGAATTTGGGGAAAGACATGCAGCTCAACCTCTAGTTTGGTGGCACAGTTTGATATTGCTTGGTACTCATGACAGACTGCAAGGGATAAAAGCCAGAAATTATCAAGATTTTGGTTTTTCCTGTTGTTGCCTAAGTGCAGATTGACCATCTTTCATTTTGCTGAAGGAGCTCTCCTATTGCTGAGCAGTCTCACCTTTTGTGGCACAACGTGGGCATTGTCAAGAGAGAGGACAGACCCAGCCCTCTGCTGATATCCCGATGAAATCCTGAATTTAAATGTGCTTTGGCCGTTGTGGGGGAATATTGAACCTACTGAATAAGCTTCTCTGAAAGTATAAATCCCAGTAAACCTGAAAAGAGTTCCTTTGCCAAACATTTGGCTTTAAAAAGCCTTATTCTCTGATTCTCTGGGAGGGCTGGAAAGGATGAAATCCCTTGTGCTGGTGCTGCTGTCACAGTGATCCATCTGCTCATGCTGCCTCCATGGCTGAGAAAAAGAGGGAGAAGTCTTTTGGGGTGCTACTGTTGAGCATGGGCTGTGCTGAGCATACCCTTGCTGCAGCCTCCTGTGACCCTCGGGTGCCACCAGGGACACCAACCAAGCCCATCACACAGCAGGAAGCCCCTACTGCTGTGGGCAAGGGATGCAGGGAGGGAGGACAAACTGTGTAAGCCAAAGGGTTTCAAAGAGCATCTGGACAATGCAAACGTGACTGGCACAGAGCCACCTGCCCTTCCTGCCTCTTGTTCAGCTGCATTTACTTTCACTTTTGAATAGATGAATTTTTCTTTTCATCACTGCTGCCGTCCCTGCCTGCTCCTGCTCTGTCATGTCAGCAAATCAGCCTGTGTAGGAATCCAGAGCTGGGCATCACAAGCCATGTGATGGAGGGGTGGGATTGCAGCAGAGAACTAAAATACTGAACTCTATTATTTCCCATATAATAAGGATTAATAAGAAGAAATATAATTAATATTTCCCAAATACTTCCTCCTGAGCTACCTTCCTTTCCACAGCATATTAGTCACTGGGAGAGCTTAGAAGAGAGGAAAGGAAGCCAAATTAAATGAGGTCTTTTCCTGGTGATTTATGGCATCCTTTTTCTCCTCTTTCCCCCTTGCCCCAGGGGGTCCTTCTGTTTCTTGCAGGATTCTACCTTTCCCCAGCCCCTCTCTGCCTAGTGTGGCTGGAGCTCAGGCAGATTTTCTCTTGCTTTGCAGCTGCTGAACCCGGACCCAGAAGAGGATGGGGAAGCAGAACAGCAAGCTGCGCCCCGAGGTGCTCCAGGACCTGCGCGAGAACACCGAGTTCACAGACCACGAGCTTCAGGAGTGGTACAAGGGCTTCCTAAAAGATTGCCCCACGGGCCATTTGACTGTAGAAGAGTTTAAAAAAATATATGCAAATTTTTTTCCCTACGGTGACGCGTCGAAGTTTGCGGAGCACGTCTTCCGCACCTTTGACACGAACGGCGACGGGACGATCGACTTTAGGGAATTCATCATCGCCCTGAGCGTCACCTCCCGGGGCAAGCTGGAACAGAAGCTGAAGTGGGCATTCAGTATGTACGACCTGGATGGCAACGGGTACATCAGCCGTGGGGAAATGCTAGAAATAGTGCAGGTGAGACATTGGACGTCTTATTTGTGTTGCTGTAACCTCTTCACCATGAGACAGCTGGAGATTAGAGATGTGCTGAGCTGGGTCACTCCTGCCCCAGGGAGGGTCTGAGCCCATGGTCCCCAAAGGGATCCATGGTGGGACCTACGAGATGCAGATGAGGAAAGGGCATGAGACATGAACAAGGCACTTGTGCAGCTGGCCTGCAGCCAAAGTTCTGCAGCTCTCCCTAGAGGTTTCTTGCTGTGATGTTCATGGGATCAAAAAACCCTAAATGCAAATTCTGTTGACCTGATTAACCTCAGAATTAATGCTTTGAATCTTCAGATCTGAGTCAATGTGAACTCTGGATGAAAGGCTGTAGCATGCCTTTGTCTCCCAAAGGCGGAGACCACAGGCTGTGGTGGGGCCCTGTGCCCCTACCCCACATGCTGGCAGGGGTTTGGCCTTGGCTTGTCACCCACTGTGCAGCTGTGTGTCCTGTGCAGTGCAAGGGAGTCATGCATCAGCCAGTGCCCTGACACTTGACTCTCATGGCTGAGATGGGATAATTTAGGTGAAAGGCTAGCCCTGCAGACACTCTAAAGCGGTCTTATCATTATTCATGTTCTTGTAAGTCTGAAGATGCATTTCCTTATCCATCCACAAAGAAAAACAACCCTTATTGTTGTTTATTCATATTCACCATAAACCATGCAGCACCCCACAGGCATACCTGTAACTGGGTGGAGGATGAGAGCCAGACAAAGAGGAGATGGCTTAGTCCAGCTGCAGAAGAGAGGGTTGCACACCATTGTCTCCTGTATTTTAGCTCAGTCTTGCTCATACATCAGTCTAGACTGACTTTCAGTTGAACTGGCTCAATGCTTCTTTTGAAGCATGAATGAATACAGGAAAGAAAAATTAAAGAGCTGCAGTCAGACATTCCCATTCATTTCAGTTTATAAAGTCCTGCAGCTGCCTGCCAGGTTAGGTGCCTTTTTTTGTTGCTACAAGCTTAAATTCTTTTTCTCTGTCCCCTGCTTTATCATTTGGGTTGTGTTTTTCTTATATCTCTTCTTTTTAACTTTTTTTTTTTAATACTCAGGCAATTTACAAAATGGTTTCATCAGTAATGAAAATGCCAGAGGATGAATCCACTCCTGAGAAGCGAACAGACAAGATTTTCAGACAGATGGACACAAACAATGACGGTAGGATTCCCACTGGTACTCCTTCCTAAGCTTTAGAAATAGAGGTTTTCTAGTCCAGCCTCAGTAGATGTCAGGGTTTGGGGAGAGGGGAGAGAGGGTAGGGATGTCCCCACTGGTGCCTCTGGTCTCTGCCTGGCCTCGTTGAGCATCTCTGGTCCATGATAAAATAGAGTGAATAAATGAGCAGAGAACAGAGGGTGACTTCTCCTGCTGGGGGGCTGCTATGGGAGCGGTCTTTTGCTGACATTTCATGGGTGAATCCCCTTCTGCAAAGGCTCCTCTGAAATTCCCATGTTCATTGTCTTTGGGTTATTTTCTCTGGGCATAGCACAAACTTGGCACAAGGTTTTGGCATGTATACATACATGGTCACACACCTCTGTTGCACTATGAGCATCAGGGGGATGTAGCAGCCCCCAAGCCAGGTTGTGGAGCTCCTTGATAAATTATCTGACAGTGCACCCCTCACAATCTCTCCACCTGTGCTGGCTCATTTCCTTAGGTTTGAAAAATACAAGCAAGAAATTATAAATTTCCTCTTCTCATCAGCCTGATGACATATTTCCTCTATTCCCAGTTGAGGTGGAGCTTTTCCCTGGGAATTACGCTGTCAGAGGCTGAGGTGGCAACTGCCTACATCAAAGTCAGGAGCTGTGTCCTACTAATGTGCTCAGTGGGAGCAAAGATTTGATTCTAGCACTGAGATATGGAGACCTGAAAAAATGCCGCCTTATGTACAGAAGGGGTTTTATTTAAGAGAATTTTATGGCTGCATTTTGGTGTCTGCTGCTGCAGTCCCCAGGGCAAATTCCTGGCCTTGCTGAAGTCCTCAAGTATTTCACCTTTGACTTCATCAAAACTAGCACTTCACCCTCTGGCTTGACATGTGTAGGGCCCTAAAATAACATGATTAAAATATTTTCGGTTTGCAGAAAGTAGTAGTGCATCCAGATGTGTAACAGAGTAGTGGTCCCAAAATCTGCTATATATATGCATCCTCTGTCTGTTGCACTTTGTTGCTGAAATAAAATCATCCTATTGTATGTAAAATATCAGCCCTGAAAGCCATGCAGTGCCAAGGAATAACATCTGCATGTGTGTGTCTGGTGGCTGAAGAAGTTTCTTCCCCATCTGACTGTTGGGCATTGCAAATGGACTTTGATTTGGGCTTTGCTTTTAAGTAATACAAGGCAAGGGGCAAACTAATAAATATCCTGATAATTAGGAGGCCTCTGCTTTTGTTAAAAACATTTTGGGAACATTCGCTTAAAAGCCAGACATTCATGTGCCACAGGTCTACAAGAGGAAGGCTTGCTCATTCATGGAATCATAGAACTAGTCACTGGGAGTGTCCCTAAGTGCCACACCTACATGTCTTTTAAATGCCCTGGGCACTCTGTTCCAATGCTTGACAAACCCTTTTGGGGAAGAAATTTTTCCCAATATCCAATCTAAACCTTCCTTGGTGCAACTTGAGGCCATTTCCTCTTGCACTATTTCTTGTTACTTGGGAAAGGAGTTCCTCCCTGTTTAGGCTGTTTTGGGTGCTGGTCACCAGGGTCATTCTTCTTCCATTCCCCACAACTGGCTGGTAATGTCCTGGAGCTGGTGCAAACTGGCACAGTGGGCTGGTGCCTCTCTTTGGGTGCATGTGGCCAAAAGTGACAGCAGGCACCTCTCAAGTGCAAGGTGTTTGTGTGTGGGTCCTGTCTCAAACATAGCAGTTTAGGGTGGGTAAGTATAGCCCTGGGGTGTTGTGTGAGGGTAGGGTAGGTGAATGCACAAGCTAAAAGGGAGATCACTAGACATGATGTCTGGGATGCAGCAAATGCTTGTCTTCTCCTTTTCATAGGGAAAACTTTCATTTTTCATTAATATTGCCACATCCTATTTCTGCTGTGGTTCTGAGTGCTGGAGCAGGGGAGTATGGTGCTAGCTACCTGCCAGGGGGCTGGGTCACCCCATGATGAGGTCTGAAAGACCAGATGGAATATTTCCTCCTTGCTGTACCATGCTGTGCCATGCCATTCCACAGGACTAGTGGAGCCAGGGGACGTTGGGGTGGTGGCTTCTTCAGAGATCAATTTTCAAACCCTCAGACTGTTACAAAGTCCATCCAAGTCAGCTCCTCTGGCCTAAACTAAAGATCTGAAGTGCTCAGGAGCAACACATAGGAGTAGGTGTTCCCTAGGGCTGGCTTTGGTGGAAAAAAAAGAAAACCAAAACCCATCCTGTACACCCAGCAGGGCATAGCAAGTGACTTGCAGAGTCATGGAATCACGGAATAATTTGGGTTGGAAGGGGCCTTTGAAGGTCATCTAGCCCAACACCCCTGCAATGAGCAGGGACATCTTGAACTAGATCAGTTTGCTCAAACCCTGGGCCAGCTATGTAGGTGCCAGAGAAGCCATGACTGCTCAGCCCTATGTGTCACAAGAAGCAAGAGGACAAAGTGGGGGTATTTGGAAATTTAGGTTTAAGATATTGTGATAATACAAGCATCCTTTCAAAACATGCATTTGTTCAGGTACCATACCTTGTGTTCATGTGTCATGTTATTTGTATAGTCTGGTTCTGAGCAAAAATGGTATTCGAACAGTTGGTTTCTTTCATATTTGGGACTATCTTTTTAAATAAAAAAATAGCAATTATTATGCTGGATTGTTTTGCAGAAGAAAAATGCATTTGGGCTTAAAGGCTTGAGTAGGATTTAGCTTCTGTGCATTGCACTAAATTCCCCTCGATGCCTTTGCGATAGATTAAATAGATGTTATGTTGCCTCAGCGAGGAGGGATTCTTTGCTACAGCACTGGTGGCAGGGACAGCTGACTTCTAAAAAATGATTTTCATTTTGGTTTTCCTCCCTCTCAGGTAAACTGTCGCTGGAAGAGTTCATCAAAGGTGCCAAGAGCGACCCCTCCATCGTGCGGTTGTTACAGTGCGACCCCAGTAGCGCGAGTCAATTCTGATAAAAGCGGACAGTGTGCTCAGAGAATCTCGGCTTGTGTCCTTCAAGCTTTGCTCGCAAACGGATGCCTTCTCAACCATCCCTCCACACTCCGCGGATAAGATCCCGTTGCCAGATCGTGTGTGTGTGTGTGTGTCCGAGCGAACCAGCCCTCGCTCCCCCCACTAACACCAGTGCAGTTCTCCTGCGGCAGCTCCGTTTCTGCTTCCCTGTAATGTTACGATTCACTCTGCACATTTTAAACATTAATTGAAAGGTTTGTTTACATGCAGCTACAAAGAGAGTCCAAATGGCTGGTGAGATACCACTTCACTTAGTCCGTGAGAAAGGTGATGTTCCCGTAGTTCCCGAGAAGATGCTAGGTAGGACTTTTACCCAAAATAGCAGATGGTAGATAATTTATTTTGCTTCAGAAATTACTATGTTGGAAAAAAAAAAAAAAAAAAAGAAAAAACAAGTGGACTGAATGGAGTAGAAAGTTTAAAAAAAAAGAGAAAAAGAAAAAGAAAAAAAAAAAAAAGCAGCTTTCCTGGGCATGGTTCCAATTTTCTTTTTGAGGAAAATTGCTTGCACTTATCTAATGGTCTTTACTTTCTTTTAATATATATATAAATTATATATATATGGTGAAGTAAAATTTTAAATATTTAGGTCATCTATTTAAGGCATAAAATAGAATTCAAGCTTTGTTTCTTCTAGTCGTCTGTGATTTATTCAGATCTTGGAGATTGTTTTTTTGTGATATTTATGCATTAGCAAATTGCTGTTCCAAAAGAAATGCATGACTAGCAGTTTGTGGATATTTCACTCTGTTTAATTCCTGAATGCAAATATTTGTTCATTTTTACTGTCAGTCATTCCAGCATTACTGTATTAACAAAAGACCTGAAAGGAGTTCATCCTCATTTTGTATTTCTCAGTGGAGTCCTACTTTCTGGTGGTTGCTGCGTTAAATGGCTTTTGAGTGCCCTGAGGTGACGTGACTGGCACTGCTGTTCTCGACTTGGCTACACCTCCTCCCTTTTGCTGTCAATATGTTAATAGTCTTGTGCATTCCAGTGTTATTTAATATCTGCCTAATGCCAAGAAATATTAATTGAAATAAAAGACTACTTTTCTTGTCACTGCCTGTTTTGGTCTAAGCTATGCAGCAAGTTCCTAGCATAAGGTATTTGGGGAAGGACAAGGATGGCTCCCTGCATGTCTCTCAGTCTTGTCTGAGACATGTTGCCTTTTAAGTACATGGAGGTTTTGGGACCTGGCTGTTGTGGCTGGGTTAACACAGTGGTATTGGTGCCTGTGGGATCCAGCTGCATCCCAGCTGAATCCAGGGTACAGATTGCAGGAAGGAATTTCTGCTGGATGCAGAGCAACTCAAGGCAATGAAGGAAAAGCTGCTGGCCCTGCGACGTGACCACAGCTTTACAAAATAAAACTCCTGTCAGGTACCAGGTACTTGCTGTTGGACTAACATTTGACACTGGTAGCATGGGAAGCAGTTTCCTCCACATTCGTCAGGTCTGCAAATAGCTGCATAAGCCTGCCCTCTCTGCAAAATAAAGTATCAAAAAATTATTTGGCCTATATGAAGTTAATGTTGAGCATGTAATGAAGAGATTTTTGCTGTGTAGAATGTTCTAATAGTGGTCACGTGATAACACTCTAATATTAAAAGAAAGAGAGAGATATGTTTGCAATATCCAAGTGGAAATGCATTTAGTCAGACTTGGTCTGCAATACAAACTTGTGTCAGTCCTGCCAAGCAAAAGAGTATGTTCATTTTTTCCCCTGGAAATTCAAATTTGAGCAATTAAACCAAAGTCCTTTCAACCACAACACCCTGCTGATGAGGCAACCCTGAAAGGGATGTTAATCAGAAGCCTGCCTGCTTTCCCAGTGCGAGCCCAGCAAAAAAGCCCAACTATTAAAAAAAATGTAATTCCATGGTTGCTGATAGCCTGTCTCCAGCCTGCTTGTGTTCATGCTGTCAGTCTGTCTGCCAGAAGATGCTGGGGTGTTAGATATGCTGCAGATGTTCTTACACTAATGACTCTTCTTGCATGGGCTGGGTCCAAAAGCAACTGTTTAGATGTGAATTGGCCACCATGGGATTTATCATTTCTGTATCATTTGTAGAGTGTGAAGAAATGTCTTTGGCCTTGTCCTGGAACGGTACCTCTGAGGTGGACCACAACATTTGAATCTTGTTTGTGCATTCTTAAAATGAGTCAGGCATATCTTCAGTCAAGCATTGCATGATATCTTGGGTACCAAAGATGTAAAAACTCTTTTGCTGTAGCATTCATAAATGCAGCAGTTCTTCTGTCATCATTCATTGGCTCCTCTAAGTGGAAATATTACTGCCTTTTCCTGGCATCTCTCTTCTTCTGGTTTACTGTGCAGTTTAAGTAGTTTAACAGAACCCAAACTCTTCTCATTTGGGGAAAAAAAAGTCTCCTTACAGAAGCTTATTTTGATCTTGTTTTTGCATAAAGAAAATGAAAGAATCTAAATTTTAGTGGTTAGAAAGTTCCCATTTCTTTGATGTCACAATTTTTTCTCTGAAGTGGGCCAAGGTATCCATGATGGAGTATGCTGCCTGCCGTGGTCTGACAAGCCACTGCACAGCCCTGTGCAGACACAGGTTTGTGTCCTGCTTCATCAGACCAAATTTCTTCCATCTTTCCCTTTGCCTCTTTAAACTCTCCAATCCCAGATTTGGGGGTTTTTCAGTTATCCCTCACTGTTTTCATAGCTTTTAAGGAGTTTCTTCTTTTCAGGACAAGATGATTTCATTTCAGACTGGGACGGGCACAAATTATGTAAGATGCTCCCAGCTTGCCTTTTGGAAAGAAGTGAAGGAAGATGCTCAGGAAAGGTGGTCGTGCATGGCATCCTGGGGAAAATGAGAGATGCTCTGAAGCCCAACCAGGCTGAGTTTTTCAAAGGTGGCTTCTGATATGGGGAACCTTTTAATTAAAAGGCCAGCTAAGTACTGGAAAGGGTTTTATCTGCTGCTGCCAAGCAGCTCTCTTAAAATCAGACCTGCTTCAGAGGCTGAGCTTGTGCACCCACAGTTACTGGGTAACTTTGATCATCTTGGCTGTGCTTGAGCAGCTCCTTGGAGGATGTCTTTGCTTTCCTGACTGGTAATGAGGACTCAGAGGGGAGAACAATTTCCAGGCTCCTTCTCCAGGATGATCATTTGCATGTTGATACAGGCAGAGCTCAAAGCCAATTGAGAAATCAATGAAAAGTTAAGAGAGCTTTACTGCTTGCTGGGCTCCCAAGAATGTCTTTCATAGAGGAAGTATTGTGTAGAGGGGTTAATCATTTGGAAAATGAAGTCCAGGTGATTAATAGAAAACTTCAACTTGTTAAGTGGTTTAAGTGATTTTGTGAAGTGTATTTTTAGTCAAAAATGGAGTCAAACTTAGCAAAAGTAGTTTAGCACAAAAAAATCTCACCACTGTGTCCATTTTTACCTCGCTTTAATAACCTGTGTGATTATTTTCTCACCATGGAGATATCTAACAGTCTGAAAGCTCTGGCTAATTGCTACATAAATTCAGGCTTTTTTGCATGAATTGCAGGTCTTGTTAAGCTAATTCAGAATGATGTCATTGCCTTTCAGATAAAGTCTGTCTGGTTGCAGCCTAACTCCAATGTGATTGAGTGAGGTGCTTGGGTTCAGTCTTAGGTATCTCCCTTGCCAAGTTTGAGTTGACCCTTTGTTTTTAAATCAGGCCCTTTGCAATGTATTTTTAGCCTTAGCCTCTGAGTAATAAACTCCTGTGAAGAACAACGTGAACATTTCTGCAAGCACGGGGCAGATGGTCTCCATGGATAGTTCTCAATCCATTATGCAGGGTTCTATTCATATTTAAAGGTTAGGAACAGCCATTGATTTTAATGGTCCAGTGGGCAGACTGGCATTTTGAGCTCCCTGTGCTGCACCATGGCAGATACTGTGCTGATGAACCTGATAATTGCTGTTATCTCTTTTGGGAGAAGAGATGCTTTGAAAAGAAGGAAAAAGGTGGGAGAGAAAAGCAGAGCATCTCTCTGTGTAGGAGCTTTGGAGACGTGCCTGCATCCCTGGGAGCAGTGTGCCTGCAAGCAGACCTTACCTGTTGCCCACATATACCCAGTGTGGTGGTTTGGATGCAGACACACTTCTGAACGTGCTCATGGTCACTGTGGCTAAAGGGCAGCCAGTGCATCACCAGAGGGTCGGGTTAATCCCAGGCTTTCAGCCATGTCACACAAGTCAGAAACCACTGCCAGGAGGAGGCAAGGAACTGTCATGGCAGCTGCCTGGTGTCCTCGGGGACAGATGGGCAAGGTCACAACCACCAGTGGGGTGGGTTATTTTAAGAGCTAGCTGGCTCTTCCTGATGGAGGAACAATTTATCACAAACAAAATCTGTATTGATTGGGCTGTCACTAGAGGGAATTGTCTCTCACATGAAGGTGAGAAGCAGAATCCCCTTCTTGCTCCACTCCACACACATTCCCACTCCTTGGTGTTTGGTGTTGCTGGGGCCTGGGTGGGTCATGCTCAGCTCCCTCAAACCCTCCCTGCTTGTGGACTGTAGCTTTGAACATATCATTAGTGTCTTCTCTACCCTGTACCTGGCACTGGGAGCTGCATCACTAAACCTTTGGGCACTGCCAGCTCACAGCCATGCTCACCCCAGCATTTTTTTTACCTTTCCAAAACAGTGCAGCTCTTTTGCTCAGCACTTTGGCAGCTTCCTTTGCCTTCACTTTATTTTTCCTTTGCATAAACTGTTCCATGCAGCAGTATTGGAACTTAGTGCAGAACGTGGGTCACACTCTAAAATCCAAGTTGGTTACAGATATATTTCAGCAAATATGACAAATTGCATGCTGGGTGAAATTTGCCTCTGCAGTGTCACACAGGCCATTCTGCAGGAAATGAGGTGTAAGCAAGGGAGCCTGTTTTTCCCTGGCACTTGGCCGTGCCTTCTCTTTCCCAGCACTGGGGATGTGGTTGCACTGCAGCAGAGAACAGGAGCAGGGACAAGTCATGCCTAAGGGTCCCATTGTGTCAAAGTCATGCACAACAAAAACTTCCATTGTTTTTCCCAGGTCAGGACACAGACAGCTTTACAGTCACAATTTGCATTTTGCTTTTTAGTTTCCGAGTAAGTACTATCCTTAAAGCCTAATGTGGGTATATATATATATTGAGACAAAATAAAATTGAAATTTTCTTCAGCAACATGTGGAGAAAAGTAGCTTGAGATGAGACCTTACTGCTTTCTACAAATACCTGAAAGGAAGTTGTAGCCACGTGGGGATGACTAACAAGTAACAGGATGAGATGAAATGGCCTCAGGTTGCACCAGGGGAGGCTTAGGAGTATAAGGAAAAAATTCTTCACTGAAAAGGTAATCAAGCATTGGAACAGAATGCCCAGGGAAGTGATTGAGTCATCATGCCTGGATGTATTTAAATATGTGTAGATGTGGCTGTGGTTTAGTGGTGGACTCTATAACCTTACACATCTTTTCCAGCCTAAATGATTGCATAATTCTGTGACTGTGCTGTAGCTGTTCATGGTTCTGCTTCAGTCATTCCTCGCTCACAAGAGCAGCCATGTGTTTCTTGTGTGTGCTAACACATCTCTAATCCTTCCTAGACTTGCTTGCTCGAGAGGAAGATGCAAACTGTTATGTCCCACTGGTGTCTCCATTGTGAGTACATGCAAGGAGAAACACCTTGTTCCATCTGTGTGGGGTTTGGGTTGTAACCAGTACTGTGCTGAGCCTGCACCAGTGGTTGTGAACTCCAAAGGAGGTATCTGGCAAGCAGCCTCTCCCTTTCATCTCTGTAGGACCCTTGTTCCTGCTTCTAGGAACTGTTCTACTGCATCTTTGAACTTTCATACTGTATCTTCACCACGGTGGTGGCTGCAGGGACAGCCCATCCCACACTTCCTGCACGTAGCCATGAGACTGTGCTGGAGATCTGTGGAGCAGGGCGGGGGTGTTCCTCGCCATGGTCTTAAACTAAACATGAATAATGGGCAATAAGAGAAATCAGGTTTGTTTGAAGAAACTCTGAAGATTATTTGTTTGAAGATGCCCAGGCTCAGAGGAGAGTGCCAGCTAAGTCACTAGCACATTGGCCCATCCCCTCTTATGGAGAAACAGAACTGGGTTAGGGAGAAACAGAGCTGGTACAGATAATCCTCTGCCTGAAGCTGGAATTTGTCTTCCATTTGGGTTGTTTGGGAGCAAGATGTCTTTGTGAATGGTTTTTAAAGTGTTTTGGGAGCAGCCAGGGGAAATACCATGTGCTGAGCATCACAGCATGGAGCTGGGAGCATCATCCTCTTGGGGACATTGAGCCCTCATTTGCTGCAGTTCATAAGAGCAGCAGGCTTCCCATCTCCAGCTCCCTCTGGATTGCTGTGGGGGAGCTTTGGCCTCCCTGCTCTGGTGCAAAAGTTCAGCTGCAAAGCGGGGGTGGGAGAAGAGACCCCTCCTCCCACCAGGCCCAGCTGGTGTGAGCAAACACCCCGCTCCTGGGGCTGCAGCAATGACTGAACACATGTGTTTTTCCTCTTTATTCTTTTCTTTAATATTTTCCTGGACCATTTTCAGGGCAAATTCCACTGCTGAGCAGATGCCATGGGCAGCACGCACAGTGCTGGCAGCTGGTTCCTCAGGGAAAAGGTGAGTGCACTGACTGTGCCTTAATATGCCATTGATGATCAGGAACAAAACACAAACATTACAGGCACTTTCCTTGGAGAAAATAAAATAAACTCAGGTAATTTAGATGTTAGTGTTGCACAGCCATGGTTGTTCTTTTGCTTTTTTCCTTATGATTTATTAATACATGTGAGGCTCATGACAGGCAGGTTTGATGCCTGGTAAAGGACACAGGCAGTGCCTTTTCATGTGTGTGGTGACAACAAAGAACAGGGCTGTCTGCACACTGTGGAGAGTGCTGGTGCTTGAAATGGGTTTCAGGTGCCAGGGTTTAACCCACACTGCACCATCCTCCATCTCAGCAGCTTCATGTGCAGTGATTCCTGCACTTCCTGCATGTGCAGTGATTCATGAGCTGCTGCTGCCAGACACCCTGACCACTCTGGAGAAATGTGATCTTTGGGGAAACTGGAAACATAGCCTTGCTATGCCCCACCTGGGTAACCCTGGGGGATAAGGTTAATCGTGTGTAAAAGAAGAACTTCACTTTTAAGCAGGAGTGGCTTAAGTCAGCTTTAAAAGCAGCTGTTGAACTCTTCTGAATTACTTGGCAGGGAATTCCACATCTACTTCTCATTGAGCTGCTAGTGCCTCAGGCATGTCACCACCAGTCCCGTGGGACCTGCTGACAGCTGCAGCATATAGCAGGGCTCCTCAAGCATCCTCCTCCAGCTGTCCCATGAGGATCCCAATGTCTTTTGGCATCATGGGCCAAGGCATAATGGGCCACATTGGCGAAACCTTCAGGACTGCACACTTGATGAAACTCACCAACTCCAAGTGTGCTCAGACCTTTAAAAACTGCCAGCTAGAAACTGTGTGGAAAAAAAAAAAAGGCAAGAAAAAAAAATGTTTACCCTTTTTTCCTTTGTGTGTGATGCTTTCCTGGGGTGCCTGTGAGGGAGATGCTGGTCACCCTGGCTGCACCTCCATGTGGCCCCTCCTGTGCTCACCACATGGTATCCAGATGATGCTCTCCATACAGCAGAGGCCAAGGCTACCTCAGTTGCTAAGGCAACACAAAAAAAACAGGAGTTTAATTTTTTTTTTTCTTTCAAAGTAAATCAACTTCCTTGAAACCCCACTTTCTATTTTGGGTGACTTTGCAGCCCCCCATGTTCACCTTCTCTGCACAGTTCACAACATCCACACTGGGCAGGATGCTTGAAAGCAACAAACATCCCTGCCCAGCAGATGAGTGCAGCCATTCATGGGATGGTCTGGCGACCAAGGCAGTGAAAGGAGTCCAAGTCTTCTCTTTCTCTTCTCCATTCTAGCAATTGTCTGGCAAAGGTACTCTCAAGGCACTTGTGCTTTGCACTCCCCTGCACTTTTTTGGTGGAATTTGGCACCACCTAGAATACAAGGACAGGGACAAAGAGGACAATTATGATGAATTTCCATATTCTGGTAGCTGATTCTCAAAACAAAGCTCACAACACCAAGCCTGACAGTTCAAGAAGCATTTGGACAATGCTGTCAACACATGGTGTGAGTCTTGGGAATGGTCCTGTGCAAGGCCAGGAGTTGGACTCGAGGATCCTTGTGGGTCCCTTGCAGGTCAGGATATTCCATGATTCTACCATCAACCAGCAAGGTTTGTGCTGTTTCTTGCATTTACACCATCATTTTTCTAATTTTAGTTCCTTCTGTGCCAGCTGCCTTTGTTAGGCTTCTTCCACCCAGCTGCAAGTTTCAGTGCTCTTATGTGTCATGTGTTTTTAAACATCCTTTTCATGCTTCAGCCAGCACCAATTGATGGTAACTCCCCCAGCAGCCCATGCTTGCTTGCTTTGGGTGTCCCACACGTTCCAACAAGCCATCTTGCAGCTGAACTTGTGGGCAGGCAGCAGGCACCTGCGGCAAGGGGACTTTGTTGAAAATGTCCATCAGCTGATGCCACCAGCAGTACATGAAGCTGATGGCACTGACATTGGGGTTACTTACTGTGCTGCTTTGTATTCACAAGCACTCTCCTAAGGATAAAGCTAAATATCCCACCTCTGGGGTTGCCTTGTTCTTCCCTAGAATGAGCAATTCCCACCTCTGTCCTGAAGTCTGAGTCAGTTCAAAATTTTCACCTCCATCAGCAGCACAGCTCTGTCTTAAAGGCTTTTCCTGAAGCTAGACTGCTGAAGTTGGATTATTTTCTCAGTAATGTGATTTAAATCACCCTTCAATCACTAGTGATTTCCTCACCTTGTGGCAATAAGGACAAATTAGCCACTTAAATAAGAGAAACATGCTTCTAGGAAATTGGTTCAATTTGGAGTGGGTTTTTGAGAAGCGACTGCCAGGCTTGGATCTGTTAGTTTCTCTGCTGTGGGTATATGAAGGAAAAGGGCACAAGCAGGAGAAATGGCACATTCCCATGTTGTGCACAACAATGCTACAGAAGGAAAGGGTTTCTGAGTGCTGTAGGGGGGTGCTACCAGAACACTGTAGTCATCCCTGCCTGCATCCTCTCTTCACCTGCACAAGAAGCTCATGGACACAGTGGGTAGATTTTTCTGGATGGATGGCCCAGCACCCATGGAAAGTCAGAGATTTCAGTGCTTAATCAAGCCCTGAAAGATGAGAGAGCGTGTCACACTTATGGTATGTAGCCACCCATATAGTTGAACAGCAATGGGATTTACCCTCCAGCTTGCCTCCAGGTCATGCCTTTTCCTTAAAAATAGGGGGAAATTATTTTTAATATGAAAAAGAATGATGTTGAGAGTTGTTGAGACCCAGCTGCAGGGGTTGGCATGGTGGGTTTGCCTCAGGAAACAAAGATCGAAGTTCACTTGCTCTGCCCATGGGATTGAGAGGATTATTGGTACTTCAGAGATTGGACCACAGCCTTACCAGGCTAGCTGGCCATCTTGGGTGACTAATTAGTGATTTACAATGAGTTGGAGCCCACAGGCATGCCCTGTTGTGTCCTGGAAGAGAGGATGGAGTTGCACAGTGAGTACCTGGGTAAGCTGGGGTTTCATACAGGTGAGAAGAGCTGAAGTGAGTGTATTTGACCCAGGCAGGTTTTTACCTTTATCCATGTATCTTAAAGTAGTTGTTTTTGGGGTTTTTTTAATCCCAGAATAGTGATATTTTCCTCTTTATGCCACCAGCATGGTGGTGAAAAGCCAAGCTATTTAATTTCTTTTCCTTAACCAAAATTTCAACCACTGCTATGGGTGACAGTGACCCAGGCTGAGGAGCTGCTGCCACCTGAAATGCCACAGGAAAGGCTTTCCAGCAGCCTGCTAAAATGAACAGAGAGAAATTGCTTGGGTCAGGTGGAAGCCACATGAGTGCATCCAAAGAACAGAAGGATGAGAGTGTAACCTCTTTCTGAAATCAGCCTCCAGCAAACACGATACCGAATTATTAGCTGGGGTTTTTTATCACGCCAAGGCATGGTCTAAGAAACTCCAAATCAGTAAGCCTCACGTCTGGAACAGAAAAAATCAGTAGAAACTATAGCAAAGTACAGGCATTGCCGATGCTAGGATAAATGTGATATATAAAGGGAAGAGATAAAATGAGCGCCTACAAATGGAAGCCTGATAGATCTGTGATCTCTGCAGTAATGAAGAGACAATACATTCTTAAATGGTCTGAAAAGGGAAGGATAGATGGAGGGACAGATAAATATAAAGAAATTTACTGGTGATACAGGATTGTTTAGGATCATTAGAGATTAGGGAAAATACTACAGAAGTTTTTCTCCATATCAATTTTGAGGCAGCAAAGCTACTACCCATTAACTAAAGCTTAGTTAAGTTATCTAATAGTAACTAAAAGAAAAACAGGAGTCTAAAAAACAGTAGTTCTAACCATTTTTTGAGGTCAAAATTTAAATAGTATTGGGATCAGTTTGGGTTGAGGTCTGAAAATATCAGCTCACTGCTCACCTTACAAGAAAAAGAAGTTTTTGGAGAGCCTTACAGTTTAGGACGTTACTGACCTGGGTAAAATGGTTCCCTGGGCATCACACTCATCATATGGGGTGACACTGGCCTCTAAGACCCACCATCTCTGCTCTGGCATTGCATGTCCCCCCTGTGCAGCCTGTGTGCCCATGTTTCTGTGCCCTTAGCTCTTAGCTTGACAATTTAAACTCTTTATATGGCAGCTGGTACCTGGCTAAATCACTGCAGTGTCAACCATACCTGTGCAGAGCAGTGGCAAGAGGCTTCCCAGCTGCCTAATGCAGGCAGGGAACATTTTGATGAGCCCCTCTTGACCCCACAGCTAATGCAGGCCAGCAAATCTGCCTTGGTAATTTGTGTACCAGGCTTGTACCTTTGGCCTGAGGCTGGAGACGATGTTAAACATCTGCTGCTGGACTCCTGAGGGTGACGTCAATACTCTTTTGTCCTAAGTCTGGTACTGGCTCAGCTGCACCCATTTCTTCTAAAGATAAATTGTACTTTACAGTGTGGTACTGCTCAGGACAGAAAAAACTCATTAGGTACCAGCAATTCAGCACTTTACACTCACAGTAATAAAGACAGACCAGGGTAGGGGTTTTTTTCCCCCTTTTCACTTTTTCATTCCTTTCTTCATTTCTGCCAGTGCACAGGCTCTCAGGAAGAATAGAGGCTGTCAGAGGATCCATGTCTTGGGGTGCATCCAAGGGCACACCCAGATTAAGCCATCCAGCCCTGGGTAAGGGGTGACCTCCACCTCCCACATGCAATAGGCACTGTAAGACATCTGTCTCCAGCCTTTCTTGAGCCATGAGTGTTCCTTGAGTCTGGTCAGAAGTGCAGGGAGCTGGGCACAGCTGGACTCATCTCCTGCAGAGATTTTTAGGGAACCCTCACTCTACCAGCCTGCCCTTATCTCTCATCGGCTGCAGACACTTCAGGGAGTCTCTGTTATGTCTCACAAGCCCCTGGACTTGGTGGCATTGGGCAGAAGAATGCTGGGGGCTGCTGGCAACCCACCTAAAGGGATGCACCCTGGGCAGCTTGTACTGGGCCTCTCTGCTCTTACCTCTTCCCTCCCCTCCATCTTTTCTCAAGCTCAAAAGCCAAAGATTTAAGGACTTATGTTTTCCCTGCAAGTCCTGTTTCTCCTTCACCTCGTCTCAGTGCCAGTCAACTTATTTGCTGGGAAAAAAGAAATTTCCTCTCTTCTCCCAAAAATGTAGTGTGCGGGCAGTAATCACAGCCTCGGGAAGGTCCCGGAGCTGAAGGCTTGCGCTGCTGAGGAGCAGGTGGCAGCGGCCAGCCTCGAGTTTTGGGATGGATAGCGCGGGCTGCTGCTGCCATCTAGCCATGGTGCCGCTCAGCCCTCACACACGCCATCCTTCGGCTGTGTTCTGCCCACATTACTGCTTTTCTGCAGCTTTCCTCTTCTGAGCCACCGAGAAAAGGTATCTTTTAAGGTCTCTTGGTTTAGCCCACCCTTTCCAAGAGTGAAGCATTAGCGGCTGCAGGGCCGGGCTGGGCCGGGCCGGTCACTCTGCCCCGCTCCCCTCAGGCTCTGTGCACCGCATCCTTCCTCCCTGAGATTCACCTGGAGGAGGACCCGCCCCGTGCCCTGGTGCTGGCACGGTTATTGCATCCAGCTGCTCCCCCACTACCTGTCCTAAGGACAACATCGGTGTCCTAAACCTGAGGCTGGGAATGGGTCTCAGTTTTTGAAGCTACTTGCTCCCTGCAATGTCTGTAGCTCTCCCGGGAGAAGCAAACAGCGACCAGCACATTCAGCTGGGGACACAGGAAAACTGCTTTAGGAAGGTGAGAGGCCACCTTATAAGGGTCAAGACTCTTGGGTGAGGAATCTTCTTCATGCTGTGGAGCAGTATGAGACTCTTCCCTTTATTCCAACAGTGACACTGTGTCTTTGGTTTAACATCCATTACCAGTTCTTCCCCACCACTTTTTAGGTTTTTTTGGTTTTTTGAGCCCAGAGTGGGTCCTCTCCCTTCAGCAGCTCCTCAGGCTGCTGCCCAGTTTAGATCCATTTTTGCACTGGATCACAAGCCCTCCCCCAGCAGAGCCCCACAGAGGGGCAGGCAGACGAGCTGGTAGTGTTGGCAAACCCCATTGCTGAATTGAGGGAAGTATGCTGCAGGGCTCATTCCCATGGACCTGCCAGACCCACTAGGGAGCAGGGTGATGACAAGCACAACTGGGATTGGAAAGGGACTTCAGGAGGCCTCTAGCCTAGGCTCCTGCTCCAAGCAGGATCAATTGCAAGATCAGCTCTGGGCTGCTCAAGACCTAGATCTGTCAGGTCTCAACAGCCTCCAGAGATAGAGCCTGGCAAACCCCACTAGTCCTGGCTGTCCCCATGAATCAAAATTCTCCTTGCATCCAGCCTGACTTCCAGGTTTCAGCTTGTGTCCACTGGCACTTGATACTGGATCAGCAATCCTGCAAAGCTGCTCTACAGAAGGCAGCATAAATCAGTTCCATGCACTTACTCAAAAAAACACCCCAAAAACTATTACAACAGCAAACCCAAATTAACCCCAGCAAGAGAGAAGAATAAAAAACATCACAGAAATAGCTATGGAAAGAACCAAGCCTCAGACTGTGCTCCAAGCAGGAAACTGGAAGCTGACAGGACATTTGAGGTAACAGCCTTCATAAATAATTAAAGAAACCCCAGCTCTTTTTGAAGTTCTCTACGTATTAAAACCCTCACATCCTCTGTTTCCCATCTCTGAATGAATGGGATAAGAGCTTTGGTTGGGTGGGTTTTTTTGTTTGTTTGTTTGTTTGTTTTTATGAGTGGTGCAATAGCTTAATTATTACTTTGTACATGCTTTTCCCCTGCACTTTCTTATTTGCATTTGTTCACTCTAATAACATCTCACTCATGCTATGGTCTAACACTGGGAGTGTGGGATTCATTTGAAAACTTTCCATTTTACTCCTTTCCTCCTCCTTCCCTGGCTCTCACCAACAATGTTTCTTGGATGCATTTTTTTTGAGCTGAGCTCCATCTTGTGGACTTTTGCTTGACTAATTAGTCACTACATCCTTATCTCTGGGGGATCTCCCTTGGCTCTGGTCAGAGGAACACCTCCCTGCTTTGCTTGTGGTCAGTTACAATCGTAGAATCAATCACAGAGTTAGAGAATGGCTTGGGTTGGAGAGGACCCTTAAAGACCAGCTAGTTCCCATAGCCTGCCCCTGGAAGGAACACCTTTCCACTAGACCAGGCTGCCCAAATAACTGGGAAATGAAACCCAGATGGCAGAAGAAGGTGAGTCCCATATACCTGACTTGTGAGGAGTTTGGGAGCCATTCCAGTGGGGGGCAGGAGAAATCTCTCTCCCCTGAATCAGCAGTCTCTGGCAAGTTGGATTTTCTTTTGCTTTTCACTTCAGTCAGATGCTTTAATTGTTTAATGCATGCTTTGACTGCAGAAAAGTGGGACAACCATTGCTGAGAAATATTTATTGAGCTGTTAACAGTGAAATGCTGTTGCTACTGATGAACTACTGAGTAAAAGTAAAATGAGTAAAATGAGTAAAAGTCCTTAAGCAGGACTTTTTTTTAAATTTAACAAGCAATAGATTATTTTCTTCTTAGAATAAGGGCAGCAGCACTTCTGTTCTGACTGAAAACTGCATCCATGTTATCCTGTTTCAAGCATTGCAATCCTGTGCTTTGCAAGATTGCCAGTATCTTCTTTTTTTCAGCTAGTGAGCTTAGTAGCCTAATATAAAAGGTGGTGCTTAAGCCAACTGAATGTCCAAATCCTGTTCTCACACGGTAGGAAACTGCAGTCTCAGGGTAGGTTAAATATTACCTGTAAAGTATTTCGGGAATTCTTTGTGCTGAGCTGCTACAGTTGCCCTTTCTCAGCTCCTGGCTGAGAAACTCAGTGCTTGCTGAGTTCTCAAGGTACTCTGAGCCTCCTCATCCCTAGCAATGGTAAGGTGTTGGTAGCAACCCCACTGGGAACACTGGTCTCTGCATCACTGTTCTGAAAGTCTCTGCCTTTCTCTCCCTTCCTGAATTGCTGCCCAGCCTTGCTGTCTTCTGGCTGCTCTCTGGACTGGAACATGGCAGTTTGCTCTGTACTACAAAAGCAGGGTGAACCAATTATTCCTTTGCAAAGCACTTAAAGAGCATGAACTGAAGACTCTAACTGGAAGGCACTTCTTTTTTGTGGGAATATTGTGGGTAAAACTGGGACCAGCTCCCTAAAATGAGTGAGAAAAAGAAGGGCTGGATTCAGCATGTTAATGCTTTTGTCTTCAGGCAAAGACTAACACATAGAGGAAAATTGTTGCTGCAGTGTAAACATCAAGAAACACATGCAAACAAGGGTCTAATATTTACTGGACTGTAGCAATACTTGCAAGACTACATGGACATACAAGACTGCAGCGTGCTCCCTTGAGGGAGCTCCCTTCATTTGCCAGTGATTGTCCTGTAATGCTTGTGGTTCTCCATGCTGAAGTGGAGGGGATCAAGGGGCCATTGTTGTCCATGCCCAAAGTGGTCACCTTCACCCTCAGACTCACTGTGCAAAGGGCAACATCATCTTGGTGGCTGTGCCCCTCTGGGTGCTCACCATCAGCTTTCCAAAAGTGGCACCACCGCGGCTGAGTTGCTCTAAACACCTCCTGTACTGAGAGCTACAAAACCAACTGAAGAGCAAGAGCAAAGCTTGCCAACACCTAAGTCCCAGCCCCAATATATGCTCCCTACTCTCAATGCATTTTTAGGGTTGTCAAATACAGTGCTTTAATGAGCTTAAGACAAATTTGAATTGCAGGCATTTGTGACATAGATACTGAAACCAGACCATAGCCATGGAGATACTAACTGCCTTCAAACTATAAAGAAAATCAGATGATGGAATCAAAAGCAGGGACACTCTCCAAAGCAAGTCACTCTCAATTCTTTTGGTACTGATTGGTGCTTCTTTCAAGAGAAAATGAAAAATAATAATTATTGCAATGATTGATATTTTTCTTTTTGTCAATTAATTAATATTCACCTAAGCTCCTCTTGCAATACTTGTGGATAATGATTTTCTTTTTACCTTTTTTTTTTGTGGAAGAGGGTTGGTTTTGATCTGGAAATCTTACTGCAAATTGATGCTGTGTTTAACTATAAAACACCTATTTAAAGGATAGTAATTTCTGGGGATGAGGTCTGTGGCAGAAGAGCTCCCACCAGCTCCAGGTTTGTTTCTGCTCCTACAGGTGGAGTCATGGGGCTCCTGCTCAGTGCTGCTCCCAGCTCTGGGTTTCTCTGCTGGTGAAAGTGACTGGGCAGAATTGACTCTGCCATGGCAAATGGTGCACTGTCACTTTGCCTGCAAAGCCAATGTGGTAGCCTAAATGACAGCAGCTTAAAAAGTAAAACATGAGTTAAACGGCTATGCAGTAAGACAAAGGGTATCTGCCCCATGGTACACTGCCATCAGCAACTTCCCCTTGTTCCTTACTTCCTCTCACTGTCAGTATTCTCCAATCTCTCCTAAAACATTTCCCCTTTGATTTTCCAACTTCTGCATGTAATTCCAGAAGAAAAGTGTTTCTCAGCTTTTTTTGGTATATGAAACTACCTTTGCACCAAAAAATGTCAGTGAACTTCAGTAAAGGACGTGTATGGCTACATGGGGACTAAACATAAGGTCTCAGCTAGACCTCAAGTTCGATCTCAAGTGTCTTCACTATTCAGAAAAAGAGAAATGGGGTGATGAGAAGCCATCTCAGGCAGATGTCTTGGTATTTTTCTCAGATATTACTTTATTTTTACAAGTGTGATCCCAAGAGAATTGACATCAGCATCACTGGTGCCAGCGAGTGGAGTGAATACAGGGACAATTGGAGCAGGGATGCCACAGCCCCTGCTAAGATGCCAGCAAAGCCCACAGTGAGACAGACAGAGCACCATACAGAGGCAAGGCTAGCAAGGAGCAAACTGAAAGGCACAGGATATTCTTGGCTCCAACTTTAATATTTGTTGAGCTAATTACATCAGACAGATGCAGCTGATCTCAATTTTTCTGGCATGCAGCTCCTCCCTTCCTTGTATCAGACAAGCTTGCTCTGGGAGGAATAATTAAGATGCGCAGTTAGAAGAACTGGATTTGATCAATAAACACAGCAAAACAGAGCAAAGGCTTTAATATCCCAAAAGGTCACCAAGGGGACGCCAAACTAAACCATATGAGCTCACTGCTTACTCTGTTACAATTTTTGCTGTCCTACGTGGTCCTCACTCCAAATACCAGTAATAAACAAATGTCCCTGCTGTAGCTTGTAGGGAATACCTACAGTCACCCTATGGGCCAAATGCTATCACTTGGGCTATTTTAAAATCAATTAACAAATGGGCAACTAAGATTCTGTGGAAGCCAGGAGCCAGGCAGCTGAGAGATGAAGTATCCCAAAGCACAGAACATCTGTTCAGCATAACCTGAGAAAGTTAAGTCTTGCTTAAAGACACACCAGCATTACTGTAAACACTTACTACTCCCAGAAAGTACTAAAAGTCCCTTGGCAAAATCCATTGGGATTTTTTTACACAGAAGATGCTTCAGGTTAGCTGTTTTTTAAACACTTGACACACTTGTTAGACATGGATTGGAGAGCATCAGCCAAGTCTATGACATACCTGCTGTAGGAGAGAAAGGTAAAGAACTACAGTCAGCTACATCTCTTTTGGGGAGCATTACATTGATTAAAATGCTGGTTAGCATGTTTCCACAGTCCTGACCTCCTGCAGAGATGTAAATTTTGGATTCTTGACACAAAACCCAGTGAAATAGCTAAAATAACTAAGTTAAATGCAGATGAAGAAAATAATTGGTACCCTGCCAACCTCCTCACAGTGAAGCTCAATAATTAGTTTCAGTTTCCGTAAGTGATTGCCTTCAAACTACCTGCTGGAGATGGGTCTCCACCGGCTGTGAGTAGAGGAAGGCAGACTGTGCTACCTGCCCAGCAGGACACCAGGTGCTAGGGCAGGTATCACATAAGGTCTCACTACAGGTGAACTCCCTTCTGACTCAAAACAGCCTCAGCCTTCAAACAGGCACTTGGAAAAAGCAGCTACAGCTCTTTAGACAACTGTAGCTTCTCAGAGTATATTGTCTGCATACCTGTTCAAATGTACTTGGCTCTCACAGAGCAAGATTTAGATGTGAAATTGTTACAGTATTAACATTTGGTTATCATTTACTACCTGTTTACATGTCAGAATCATTAAGCTTCCAGTTGAATTTGGAGAAGCTAAAGGAAACCCTGGTTTGGATGCAGTGAGTTTCTGTGAGATTAAGGCTGTGGCTCCACTCTGTGTATGTACTGGAGTTTCTCATATGCATAAGAGTAAAGGCAAGTGATATTTCAATCACAAGCTTGAAGGTCGGAATAAAGCAGATTTAAAAAGTCACTTGGGATGCTTCAACAGACTCAGGAATGAGGTACCATCACTCTTGTTTACCAGTTCAGCTAATGGAGAGTTTCTGCTGGAAGCACAGAATGAAGTTAAAAATTACCTTTCAGAGCTGCTTGTACAAACAGCTTTATTTCTCATCTTGCTAGAGCCACTGTTTCTATCAGCAATGCCAACCTTTGGACAACCCTTCAAATTTCAACACTTATTCCAGATAAGCTTAAGCTTTACCTAGTTACTTGATACATTAAGATATTTCTCTTTATACATCAGGCATTTGCTATGGCATGCCTGCAGTCCAGGACCTTCTGGCAAACAGATCAAATCCAGCTCTAGGACCAGTTAGTTTCCCAAAAACATTTTCTAATTTTACTGCAAAGTGGAAGCAAACTAGCATAGGTTAAACATAAGTCAGAATGCTTTGCTTCAGTAAGCAGATTATTTTATCACTATTACCCTATGTACTAGTATTTACTCCTGAGTGTCATTTCTCACATTGAATCCAAAGTCAGAAGGGTAGCACGTCTTTTCATAACATTAAGTAAGAGCTTCTACTAAGCCCTTGATTTTGCACATAAAAAAGATGTTCTTTTATACTTTTACACTAAAGCCCTAGGCAACACAGGTCAGAGAGCCTGTCAACCACAGTTTCAGCTTCCTGGGTTTTCCCATAACACATGTTAGTTCTCACACACGTAACAAGCAGAGTGTCAGTCATGGAGCCTGTGCTGTATTCTCTCATTAATGACCAAATATGTTTATAAACAGCCAGCAGCACTGGCCATGGCACTTGTAGACTAACTTGCAGAAAACCAGCACTGCACTGAACTTGTAATATGCAACTTGTTACACACACGTTCAGTAGTGAAAAACAAATGTGAATTAACAAGAATTCACACAGTATTCAATTTGTTGACAGTCAACCTTCTTCCAATCATACATGAAAAAAGACAATTCAGTTTCCCTACCCATTGAGGGTTTCCTTCACTTCAGTTGGGAGGGCAAGGGTAGGGGAGATCCATTTATTACTAAGTTCTGGGCTTGCAGCATCTGGTCTGCCCTCACATATGCTATAAGAGCCATCCATGACACATGAATTTTCTACAGATTAATGAAACACAGGACCAGTTATTTCAATATACTTTATTTTAAAACAGGTAGGTCACAAAGCACTAAGCTTAGCCCGTTCTGCCATACACAAGCTACAAATACTTGTTTGACAGTTGAGGGTCAGTCTTTAGTAGCATACATGAAAAGTGAATAAAAATCCATATAAAACAATATTCAAATAGTTTCCATAGGAACACAGATAATTGTGACCCATCTCCTAGTCATTTTTCTTGCATTTATGCCAAACCTAAATGTTAAAAAAACACTTTAAAATTCTACCAAGAATTAAGTTAAAAGTCCCCCAAATGCCCTAAATTCAATGACTAATCTTGCACTTAGTTACTAAATATTACCTATACATTAATACTAGCTGAAGCACAAGTTGCTGGATGTTCAATTCCGCTTTCCCAGGCACAAGAGACTGGCAGACTAGCAACATCCTGCTCCTCCACCTCAGCTAGGAATCCTTGCTCCTTGATCTGCTGCATTAGTTGCCTAGAAAGAAAAAAAATAAAATAGTGAGTCAAAAACTGTTTCACTGCAATCTACCTAAAAATGTAAGGTAAAACATTTTTTAAATTGCCAGTGAGTATGAAATTAACTCTTTATGCATCACCTGCAATCCAGATAGTATTATCATAAGGGAAAAAAATAAAATAAAAGCAGAATCCATGCAGATCACTTGTGGCTGGCTAGACTTTAGGGTAAGTGCCAATACCAAACTCATTTTACTGTTTCTGTGTAGGATTTAGATCTGCAAAGATGCACCTATATACACCTGTAGCTACATCTGTATACATCATGCTATACAGATTTACTGACTTAGTGCTCAATAGTTCAGAATTTCACCTGTGAAAATCCCTGACAACTTGACTGTCACTTATCCCACACCCTCACATTACTGGATAACTTGAATCAAGAAAAAGTATGATAACAGACTAGGAATATAAAAGAGCTGACCAGGTAAGAACAATGAAACTCCTTCCATACTCAGACAAGAGTTGTACTAAAACACAACCTCAGAAGAACTTCAGCTGACTGAGTTTTTGGACCTAGTTCATAGATAAAATGGTTTGGGTTGGAAGGGGACCTTGAAGTTTTAGTTCTACCCCACCCCAACATGGGTAGGGACACCTTCAACTAGACCAAGTTGCTCAGAGACACATCCAGCCTGGCCTTTAACAGTTCAGGGATGGGGACATCTCTTTCAATTGGGCACCATTACCCCTTATCCTGTCACTATGTGCTTTTGCAAACAATCTTGCCCCATCTTTCCTGTAAGTCCCCCTCAGGTATGGGAAGGCTGCAATAAGGTCACCCCAAGGCCTTCTCCAGGCTGAACAAATCCAGTTCTCTCAGTCTTTCCTCATAGTAGAAGTGCTCCATCCCTCTAATCAACTTGGAGACCTTCTTCAGATTTGCTCCACCAGCTCCATGTCCTCGTGTGCTGAGGACCCCAGAGCTGATGCAGCCCTGCAGGTGGGGTCTCACCAGAGCAGGGCAAAGGGGCAGAATCCCCTCCCTCACTACTGCCCACGCTGCTTTGGATGCAGCCCAGGACACGTTTGGTTTTCTGGGCTGCAAGGGCACATGGCTGGGTCATGTCCAGCCTCTCACCCACAGCACCCCAAGTCCTTCTCAGACAGGGTGATCTGGATCTGTTCATCCCCCAGCCTGGATTCATACCAGGAGTTGCTCTCATCCAGGTGCAGCACCTTGCACTTGGTCTTGTTAAACCTCATGAGATTCCCATGGTCCCACTTTTCAAGCCTGTCCAGGTCCCTCAGGTGTGTCAACAGCAACACTCAACTTCATGTCATCTTACAGTTCCAGTTGTCTTAGGCATGCAAGGCGAACAGTTGTGCCACTGCATGGCTCCTCATGCATTAGTAGTTTTTACTTAGACACATGTAATCGTCTTGTCCTTTATCTTTCACAGTTTCTAGCCACAAATTTAGTTGTGCACCTTTACAATATGTGTATGACATTCCAAAAGACGTTTGCCCATCCTAGCAAAATCTGCACCATAAACTCATTGATGCACACCTCTCAGTTAAGGGCCAGCCTTTATCACAGAATTCTCTTGCCAAAACAGAAAACACACATAGGGCTGAAAGAGGGCTGTGCTGTGGCCTTGGATGACAGTTATGTTTGCATAATTAAGCTCAGCATGCCTCAGACCAAGTATTAAATTTCAACAGCAACCTAGTGATACAGTGAAAAAGCTAATTTTTCTCCTGCAGAGCCATATTTAGTTCAATTAGACAGTTTTGGAATGTTATGGGAAGTCTGAAAGCTTCATGTGTTTTGAAAAATGCTTCAATCGACCCAAGGTTTCACGAAGCTAAAGAAACAATAAAAGCCCTGCTTATACCGACAGGGTTAGTAGAAAAATAGAGGAAGCTTCCTTTTATGTCAGGAATTCCCCTGAACTTAAAGATTTTCAATAAATTCAAACACCACCCAACAGCAGAGCTAATCATGCTTTAGGGTAACAATTTTGCCCAAAAGCCCTCTGCCAGCTGAGCAGGCAGATACCAGTAGAGAGGTAAGCGCTTCCTCTTACAGGAAACCCCACTTTTACAGAAGGTGCAATCTGTGTTCCACTGCAGAGTACCCAGCTTACTTTAAACTGCTGTTTAAGTTGCAGTTTCACAGTACCCTTGCACTTTAAAGGTAGTCCTGCTTTCTTTGCTTACCTGTTTAATAACTTCCCATGGAGATCTAGCACTCTGCACTGAGCACTGAGCCAGAGCTCAACCTAAACCAAGGAATAGCTCTCAAACAAACATAAACATCATACTGTGAGGCAACACTGTTGAATGTCCCTGTACCAGAATTTAGTAAGCTACTAACTCAGCATACATTATAACTGTGATTAACTGGTCTCTGATCACTAGTCACAAAAGCTAAATGTAAAGAATTCATAATAATTCTGTATGTTGTGCAATAGTGAAAACACTAGCTAGAATCCAGATTAATGAAGACTCCAAACATTACACCCCTTTAAAACATCTCTCCTGTAACTGTGTAAAACAGAGAAAAGTAATTAGTAGCGTCGTAACCACACAGCAAAAACCTTCAGAGGCACTGCCTTCTTCCACACCAGGAGGTTTTACAAGAGCTGTGGGACAAAAACTACCCCTGCCTGTTAAGGGGTAGCCAACTGATATGAGCTATTTATTACAGTGATCTCAGAAGTACGGATGGATTAAAATATTTAGTTACTAACCATGCTGGTCTTGACATCACATAGTGTATTGTTGGCCTCTGGAATCCATTGAAAGTAGAAGCTGCTGCAACAGTATAGGCACCCATGTTTTCAAACAGGATCCAGTCACCAACTTGCAGCTCTGGCATATTAAAGCGCTCCACAATCCGATCCAAGCCATCACAGGTTGGTCCCCAAATGCTGCAGGAGTAGCAGCTGTCATCTGGCTTAGGCCGCTGAAGAGGAGAGTGCAGTTTAATTATTTGACCAACAAAACAGAGCTTCCAGAAATAATACCATAAATAGTGCAACATTCCAACTCTGAAGAAAAGGAAGAGCTGCTTGCAGGTTCTTCTCCACCTCTGGCTCTGAGTTAACTCCACTGCATGCTTCATAAGTTAAATGCCAAAGTCAGGCAACATAAAGGAAGCAGTGAACTGACTGCTGTGACAAGGATTCTCCCACACCTGTGATATGTGACTAGTATGTGATACTTCTGAACAGGCCTACCTTTTGCAGGACTGGCTTAACATGTGCATGATCATACAAGATGCAGTTGAATGATCCATAGACCCCATCATTCACATAGTACATAAGAGTTTTGTCATTTGTATCATCTTCATCTGGAAGAAGTTAAAGACACCAGTGAGAAAAAGTCTTGGAAAGAAACAGACAGTTGGTTAGATCTAAGACTAGGTCTCGATTAACATACCATCAGAACCTGTTTGCTCCTTTAACACAATTTTCTTTGCAATGATGTTGACTGCCAGTGTGAATGCTGATGCAACATAGTACCTTCCTGGCTCTGCAATAATATTTATTCCAGAATCTGAAGGAAAGTATTTATCCAGTGCTGGGTTGATTACACTTGTGATCTAGGGAAAAATCAGATGCCAGTATTAAATTTCAGCAGCTACTCAGGTGCTACTTTAGAAGTCTGAGATGAAGTAAGACCCTCAAATTCAAAATGACATACTAGTGAAACATGTATTAACATCTATTGTAATTTCTATTGACTGCTTTCGCTTCTTTTTTCCACATTCAAAATCTTGTTTGCAATTAAATTTATACAAAGCAACAAAAGCAGACATCACTTGCAGCTCAAAGTTTAAATAACAAAACAGGTCATGTTTGAAGCTGAAGGAAATCACCCCTCCTAGGCTCACTGAACTATCATTAATGCCCTGCAAGTCCCCACACTTCAGATTTGATCCGTAATACACTTGTAGTGCTGCTACTTAGGCACTATTCCACACTTACTAAATCCTAAAGATGTCATCTCATGGGATCATAAGCAAACACAGGGCTTTACTATCATACTTGGAATTCAGTTGCCTTCATTAACAGTTATTTCCAGGTTCTGAAGTTATCATGGAGCTGCCTCCAACCCCAACATGACTGTATCATGCCGTGTAGCCCAACGACATAATTTGCTTTTGATGCCTCACATGTGCCCATACTGCACTATGAGAAGCCAGACTTCATTAGGAGCTACCAGAAGTGCTCCAATGTTAGCTCACAATATTATAAGGAAACTCTTTAAGTTACTGTATCCTTGTGCTAATATGTAACATTTAACACCTCCTCAGGTTAGAAGGCAAGGTACTCTAACAACACTGCTGTCAGTGAAGTCCTATCAATATTCAGCCCCCCTGTCTCTTCTAAAAGCAGAGCTATTGCTGAGGTAAAGCAGACTGGAAAACACTGAACAACTAAAAAATTACCCAAAAGCTAGCTCTAAATCAAATCAGACACTGACCTCGTATGCTGCCACCCCTAAGGACAGTATGGGGTCAGCACTACCCTTTCACCCTATTTGGGAGCAGTGCCAATCTATTCAGTCTGAAGTACAGCACGAACTGGAAGAAGTCTAGGTCAGTAAGAATCAAGCTTGTAGTTAAAAACCAGCCTTGCTTTTCTGAGACTTCTGCATGTTTGTGCAATTGTTTAGCTTTGTATCTAATGAGCTCATCTAATTTTTAGTTTTCAGATATGTTCCTTTTTTCCTCTTAATTACATTTCTGACCAAGCATACAAACAGAAAAAGCAAGATTTTATTTAATCCAGATCAACACTCAAGCAGACTCCACAACCTGAGAACTTCTTAGCAAAGCTATACCTCTTCAAATTTAAGCTTGACATCTTCAGAGCCAGGGAAGCCACCACCAATATCAAGCAGATACATACTGAAGCCAAGTTCAGCCTAAAATGAGATTAACAGCAACACTGTCAAGAAAAGTTTATAATTTGTATCAGTTGATAATTTATCATTTTAGCTTAAAACGTAAAGTCATTTCATTAACACTTGAAACAGAGCTAGTACATGTTCAAGTAACAGTCATTTGAGCTTGAGCTGCCAATTTTAGTGCATCTGTAGATGAGTTTTGCCAAGCTGGTCAAAGTAAGCTACCAGAACCTAAAAAATTCCATCATGAAGTCAGTGACTTAGCTAGCTTTTACCCCGTAACAGTTGTACACTTCATTCAGTTTTGCCAGAACAGCTGAGCTGTAGTTCCAGATAAAGTAGAACTAGACTTACTCCCATATCAAACACACAGCGGGCATCAGAAATGGCTTGGACAAAGGTCTCTGGGTCTGTACATCCACTTCCGACATGGAAACTACAAAAAGATACAAAATATCAGTTGATATTTGGCAAATTAATCAAGAAGTTTCCACAAACCTCATGTCATCACATGCAAAGGCATCTCTATTGCCAGGCAGAGCATTTAAAGAAAACTTATTTAATACAACTGTGTTTTGATACTGTCAGCTCACCTAACTCCAACAATGGCAAGGTCAAGTTCTTTTGCACGCTCCAGAAGAAGCCTGCTAGTCTTAAGTGTAGCTCCAAATTTAACACTCAGACGACAGACTGCTTTGGAGTCATCAGTGGTAATGCGCAAGACTAACCTAGAAACAGGAAAAAATTAGAAGTTTCAGTATAACAGACATCATCATCAGGCAGGTATGATCTCAGAATGACGCTGAGCATCTCTTACTAAAGTGCCAGTAAACTCTATGAGATTAGAGTTCACTGATTAAAAGTATGTTTGTTATTTCACAGTTTTGCAGACTACCTTCAACTAATGAAGAACAAGTTCCAGATAAAGCAGAGATTTCTGTATCTTGGGAACCCGAGGAAGAATTATTGAACAATTAGCATTACTTACTTGGCTTTTGGATGGGCCCTTGCAACTTTCATTAGTTCTACTTCACTATCAAATGTCATCATCTGCACACCACTGCTGGCAGCATGTTTGATTTGAGATACTTGTTTGCAGGGATTTGCATATATTATTCGCTCAGGAGGCACACCAATGCTCTGTACCAGCTGTATTTCCGTCTGAAGAAAGAACAGATTACACTTGTAGAAGATATTTCTAGATGGAAGATTAATGTAATCAGAACAACAAAAGCAACACTACTGGGTTATGCTTAATTTTATACAAACACGTCTTGTAAGGCTGAACAGGCGCTAACGTCACAGATCAGGAGACAGTCGAGATCTCACCTTACTGGCACAATCAAATCCTGCCCCAAGAACAGCAAGTGTCTTCACAACAGCTTTGCTGTCATTACATTTCACGGCATAGAAGGGGGTCACCCGAGGAAGGGCCTTATGCCACCGCATGTGCTTCTTCACAATGTCCCCGAGGTCAGCAACATAGAAGGCATCTTTATCATCCTAGAGCAAACACACATCTTAACGTTACAAACAACAGATAACAGGATAAGCCCAGAGGTCAGCATTTGAGGGGGCTGTCCTGCGGATCATTTGCAAGGACAACTTGTTCTATTAGTTTATAAGTTTGTAGCATCATGAAATGTAGTGGTTTTCCTATCATACTTACAGAAGATGACACTTCATTTATTTTTTGGTCAAGGATATCCTTGGCAGTAAAGCCTTCATCGAGGAAGGTCAACTCAAATTCTTCTTTGCTGAAGTTACTCATGACTTCCAAGATTTCAGGTTTATGTGGAAGGACTTGGGTATGAACTGCTGAAAAAAACCAAAGAACATTCATTACTTAATTCGGATGAATATAGTATACATTCAATACTTCACTTAGATTCATAAAGTCATTATTTGACCATTAATTTGTGCTTGTATCATTTACAATTATACAGCTCCTACAGCGATCACTGATAGCTGCATAGATTAGACACTTGCATAATGACAGATGTAATCAGAACCAAGGAGGCAGGCCAAAATAATCTTGCTAGCTGGAAGGCAAGTTCTCGTCTGTTCAACAACTCTATGATGTTCTGAATCTATTCAAAGGAAAAAACTAATCAAATAAATACTGCCAGATATTATTAGTCTGGCTCTCTGGAAGTTTCTGCTGTCTTTTCCTTCACCTCCACATCAGAGCTATTAATATTATGGCTAGTGTCTACTTACCACTTTTTTTTTTTTTTAAACAACTCATCAGTACTATTTTAGCTCACCAGTTTTAGAAGAAAGGGCTTACCAACAGAATCCAAGACTTACTAACTCCTGAGTAGTAACAACTCTCATTAGGTCCAACCCAGGTAAATATCTGGATTCTCAATACAGTTCAGACTATGCATAGAGCAGACATGAGAACAGGACTTTCCTTGAAGTTGCTCTGTTGGTAGTTAGAGCTTCCCTGTTCTACTCATGACCTCCAAGCTACATGAAAACCTCAGCTGTCATGAGGGCGAGATACACACTTTGAGACTGGTTTGTAACTCTGACCTGCAGACAAAGTCTTAACAGTGATCCCAATTAGCGCTTTAGAACAGGATTTTACAGCAGTCAGTTCCAAATCTTCATTGCTAACACAAATCTACCTGTCAAATAGAAAGTCCCTTGAGTACTAAAAAGCAAAAGCACACTTCTCTGCCATCCATGATCAATGAAGTCCATAGGCCACCCTTTTACTGGGGTGTCCAAATACAAAATGACAGCATTCTCCACCAAGCTGTTAAGCAGAGTGTGTGCTACCTTTCAAAGACCTCAGTATTGCTCAGCAAGTCACTCATAGGGAAGACAGAGTTTCATGCAATGGGGTCCAGCCCTCTTCCTTTTCTCAGCAGTTTTTACACTCAAACTAGTCATGCAGACTAGGACTGAAAACTATGTAAACTCTGAATTATTCACTAATTTTAAGTTACATTACTGTTTCCACTATTTTCAAAAAGTCTGGCTACAAACCAATTGAAAAAGGATGTTTTATAGCTGTTACAGATTAACAAGGTTCTAAAAACAACAAAACATTCATTCCATATATTTCTGTAACAAAACTCATTGAACTTTTTTAATAACTTTGAAACATCAGCAATTATACTTCTTTTCAACCTTCAGAAACATATGGCAACAAGAACTACTTCACATCTTTTGATCACTTCTCACTTATCAGAGACAAATCAAATGTGAGGTTCAAACTAGATTAAGCTTTGATGCTAATAGACCCAACAATCCTTTGAGCCTCATGCTCCCTCTGCTCTCATTCACGTGCAGTGATAATTCTACCACAAGCTGGATTAAAGTCTTCTCTTAAAAGCCTCTTTGAAAGGACCATAAGAAGCAGCAAATTAAACATTTCTCGGGAAGGTGCTTGTTACTAAGGAGAAGTTGCATCTCATCAGAGACTTGCAGCTTTGCAGAAAGCAGTTCAGGGACTTCAGCTATGGTCAAGAGAAGTGAACATCATCAAGAAGAATTTAGTTTAACCTCCCCTCTGCAGAGCACTGCATGAAAAGCACTTTTTCTTTTAACATGTAAAAGGGAAATCACTTTTACTGGCCACAACAAATTTTGTTAAAAAGTTCTTGCAAGCTTTCCATCTCCACCTTATTGCGCAACTTTAACTACAGTGTAATTACACAGCATATAGACAGAACACAATCATGTAGGTGCGAACTGTAGCCTCCCAAAGCATGTTTCTATTTGGACGGTGTGCAAAGTGTCTACAGCTCCCCAGAAGAAAGGGAATTTACGCTCATTTAGATTTTGTTCTCCAGAACATTCCCCTATTCTGCAGCTGTATTTAGACAGAGCTGAGTCATGCCTGCAGGCTCCGTACTCAAACAGCCAAGCCGCGTCTAGAAAAGGTGCCGGAGGCGCCCCTGACTCCGGAGCCTGCACAGCGCTGCGGGCCGCGCTGGGCACGGACGGAGCCGCCTGCCCTGCGCTCACCGCCGCCTTCTCCCTGCAAAGCCATACGGTCCCGCAGCAGAGCCTGACGCGGCCGGGCTGGGGCTGCGCTGCCCGGCTCGGCACCGGGGCACTGCACGCCCAGCCTGACAGTGCGGCTCCCGGAAGAGGCGCCTGTCAGCCCCGGGGTGCGCCTTCATTACAGCTCACATCACCCTGCGGCTGGGCCCCCACCCGAGACCCCCGGGGGCGCAGCCCTCCGCGGGAGAAGGGCTCGCTCCTCATCCCTCGGGGTATTCAAAGCCAGCTTGGATGGGGCTCTGAGCAGCCCGGTCTAGTGGAAGGTGTCTCTGCCGTAGGCAGAGCTGGAACTAGATGGTCTTTAAGGTCCCTTCCAACCCGAACTACTCTGTGATTCTCTGATTCGCCCGCGGCGCAGGCCAGTGCCCGCCGGGTGTGTAGGGGGGCAGCGCCCCGCGCACCGGCGCCGCTCGGCCCAAAGGCGAGCCCGGGCGCCCCAAGCTCTGTTCCTGCCATGTTCCTGCCACGCACCTGCCCTTCCCCACCCCGGAAACAGCCCGGCGGCCACGGCGGGGCCGTCCCTTCCCCCCAATCT
>JANPWX010000188.1:1056363-1075849 GCA_024734555.1 Trochalopteron elliotii
GGGCGTGCCGAGCCTCTGCCTGGGCTGTGTACCCCCCGGGGCCCCTTCTCCCGAGGGGCCGCCCGGGACGGGATCCACGTGCGGGGTGATGTGCGCGACCCCAGCCCTGCCGGCTGCCAGCAGGTGCATGGCCCGCGCCGCCCCCGCCGCCGGTCCGGTACCCCCGGGTCGGTACTCCCGGTTCGGTACCGCAGCCCTAGCGTGAAAAAGCGGCTGTAGGAGGCTGGAGGGCTGCGGCTTCAAGCGATGTCTTTGGCTGATGCTGGAGGAAAGCACTGCTGAGCCGGGGGACGCGGAGTGTGTCACACCGGCGTGTCGGTAGGAGGACAGAGCCCTCCACTTTGTGCGGCTCTCGCAGCCCCTGTGCTCTGCACTGGCTGCTGTCCGCAGCGGTGCTACCCCTGCCTGCATCCCTGACCACCGAGGGTGTTATCCAAAACACTTCCCGTAACACTGACCGCAGTTTCTCCACCCGCTCTTGTTCTAACACTGATAGGCTGTTTGCGCTGTATGGTTATTTTGTATTGCTGGCTTGTTTTAAAAATTGGCGTCAATGGAAGGTGTAAGAAAGTATCCTTTCAATCCATGTTTTGGTTTACCCCTGAACGACTGTGTTTTCTGCCCTTGCCGGGACAGACATTTTCTGCCCCTCTCTCCCTTTCTTTAAAAAGTTTGATCCTCACCCCATGGTAGATGGACTGAGTCTCTGCCCTGTTTGTGGGAGAATGGAGCTGCCCTTGCCATGCTGAAAAAGTGATTTTTACATCTGCTGCCTCTGGAGCATTTGTAAGAGAGGCAAGGAACCTTTGTGCAGCCCATGCTGCAGGACAGAGTTCAGGGTGCTCCTGCTCCCCATAGCCAAGTCACCGAAGGCTGTTTTAATGGCTTTCTGAAAGTAGACATCTAGACAGCTCCTACCCTCCTGCAGAGCTGGTGAGTGAGCACTGCAAGGTGGAGAAAATCCTCCATCCTACGTGGGGAAAAGTGATGGGAAATGCTGGCTACTGTGGGGTGTGGGATGCTCTTGTGGAGGTACCCAAAGCAAAAGGTTGTGCTCACTGGTCTCAGAGGTTCCATCCTCCCACCTCGCTCAGCTGGAAAACCCACTGTATTTCAGGCAAAAGCAGATGAGTGGGATGTCCTTGTCCACCCCACAGCCCCTTTCTTCTGGAGCTGGGTAGGGGGTAGAGGGCACCAGGCTGGGGCTGCAAAATAATCCCTTGAAAGACTGAAATAAAGGACGACACCAAGATTAAGCAGATAATAAACAAAAGGTGGATTGGGACACAGAAAAAAGAAATGTCAGGGGACAGAGGTCCTGGTTTTGGTTAAAATAATTTAATGAAAGAAAGAACAAAATATCCTAAAATATTTAAAATACATATGTACTTGGTGTGTTTGTACATCATCACACATCCATACATGAATTACAGAAGGTTTTCTAAATAACGTGGAGTAATAATGAGTGGGGAAAACCATCCCAGTGTGTAGCACCTACATCAGCTGGTCCTCAGGACACACCTGCTCTCGACAGTGATTCCGGTGCAGCGGGGCCACTGCACAATGCACAAGCATTGTCCTTGTTGAGATAACTAATCAAAATCCCTGAGGAATTTCGTACCACCACCCTTGCCAGTTAACAAGGCAAATAATGGAGTCCACGTGCCTCTAGATTTGGCTCCGTGGCCAACAGATATAATTTAATTTTTCTTCTGCTGACTGAACAAACTGGGATTGCAGAATCACAGAATAGTCTGAGTTGGAATTAAGCTTTGGAAAAGCAGACAGAGAGGGAAGGGAAGGGCTGTGCCACTACCACAGGAGCCAGCTGCTCACTGAGCTAGCTCAAAAGCAAGGGCTGTGATCTGGATAAGGACAATGGCCATCACCTGGCCCCAGCACTCCAACACAACTCTGGTACCAGCTGTTCCCACTTCACCTTCTCCCCTCTGGCCGGGGCTGGAGAAGAGCCTGTGGCTGCCCCCAGTGGTGTCCCGGTTGACTGACCTTGGCTGGGGCAGGGGGGCAGGGGCCAGTGGGTAGGCACTGCTCTGGTGTAAGACAAAATAGAACTGTACCCGAGGCTGGGGAACAAAGGCTGGACTGCTCCAAGGGAAAGAGGTGCCAAAACCAATTACAGGATGCAATTACCTGGGGAACTGATGCATTCCTTAGCTGTTTGCAGATGCTTAATACCCATGTTTTATCAGCCCCTCAAAAGGATGGGATTACCAAATATTTCATCTTCCTCCCAGTTCTTGTCTCTGGAGGGTCCTTGAGAGCTGGTGGTGACAAGGGCTGGCTTTGAGGAGCACAATGTTTGCAGGAGGTGCTCCAGTTCAGGACCCCTGGGTGCCTGTGCCAGAGGACAGTCAAGAGCAGCTTTCAGGCATATCAGGTACAAAAAAGGAGGCATGTCCTTTTCTTCCTGTTTCCTGGCTAGTGCCCTGAGGCTCTGGCCAAGCTGCTCTGAAGGGCATGAGCAGCTGCCCAGCTCTACCAGTCAGAGGGGCAGAGCAGATCCGGAGTGTGAAGAACTGGGGGATGTTCCTGCAGCTCTTGGCAAGTCACCACCAGTCTCAGACTACCTTGTATGAAGCAGTTTCTTGGGTCAAAAATGTTTTCCAGAAGAGGGCACTGGAAAAGCATTTGTTGGTAGGAGACTGTGACCATATCTTCCTGATTTTCCCGTCCTCACTTTCTCTCTACACAAGGCCCTTGCTGCTGTGAAGGGACAGGGGATGGGGAAGACTGTCTGACTTCCCTGTAGCTGTCAGTGTCTCCTACAACTTGCAGTACAGCAGCAGTATCCTGGTGGGCTCTCACCCTGCTGAATGTCATGTGTCCTAGCTCTTATGGACCCCTAAATTTGGGAGGAGCTGGAGCCATGCCCCAGATTCCTTGAGCTTTGGCCAGGTGGGGAGAGATGCCCAGTAGGAGAGAAATGAAGTGGCCAGCACCACCACAGCAGCAGGAGCAAACTCCAAGGTAATGCCTGGCATTTCTCAGCTGCTTTCCTTCCCTCTGAGTCTATCCATGGTCTTCATGGTTCTTAAGAAATTAAGCCCTGTGACAGCTCATGGAGGTTGGTAAATAGTACCTCCACTTTACGGATGAAAAAGTGACTCAGAGGAAGATTCAGGGACTTACCAAGGATTGCAGAGAGTAAATTCCAGGTAGGGGTGTGCTGAGATGTGGGCCTGTGTGAGGTGGAGGTACTGTGTAGGCTGTGGGATGCAGGATATGTGCATGGGGGAATCTCATGGGGCTACCTCCAGCTCTCTTGAGGCAGCAGCTCTTTATTCCCTTTCAGTTCATTGACACAGAGAAAAGGAAACCTACAAATTGTCCCCATCACCCAACAAAGACCATTAGAGAAAACAATGTTTCCAAGATACATTTTTTGTCCTCTTTTATTACTCATTTTTTAGGCTTTTGAATACAGTTTCTTGCAACTCAGTGCTACAAATGTAATGTTGCATCCTTTTGAGTCAGAGCAACAAACTAAAATAACTCCCTGCAGCGGCTAAACTGAAGGAGATAGAGTAACCAAAATTCCTGTGAAGTGACTAGAGAGCTTTGCTTTGCAGCTGAACTACAGAAATGCTTATGGATCTGTTTTCTGATTTGCCTTTTTTGGGCCTAGTAGCCCAGTATGGTTAAAAATTAGTTCAAAACCTCACATGCCATGAGGTGAAGCACATAGCTCTGACATTACAGCACGAGTTTTGTGTCTGAGCCTTGTCTAATCCTTCACATTTACAGATTTGAGATAGATCTATATGAAAAATAAAGTTTAAAAGTCAGTGCTCTCATATGCATGTTGTTAAATATACTTGCTACATCAAAATGTTTGAGTATCATCATCCTCTGTAAGAGCTCAGCACCCACCAGAAGTGAGCCAAATAATGAGATTTGACTCTAGCATTGTTATAGTTAATTCATGGACTTTGTAGGCAATATACGATGGTAGTTTAAGCAGAGTTCAAACAGAGTTTAAACACTTTGTATTTTAATAGACTCCTCATCTTGCTCTCGACAGAGGCAATGTCAAAATTCTCGGAGAGTCAGAAAGAAAGAGAAGAGCTCTTGCAAGCTGTTGAACATCAGCTTGAAAAGCATAGGCCAGCCTGTTCTGTGGGATTTCCATTAATCTGTGGGATTAATGCAAAGGGAGCCATAGAAGTGACAGACAGATCCTGTGTGTGCAGCCAGCATCTGGGGAGGCAATGGTCAGTCCTATTGGCATGGCACTGGTGCTCAGCCCATGTACTGCATCTCTCTCTCCTGTAAAGGATGGTCTTCTGCCCTAGTGAAGTAGTGCTGGGGCTGTGGGGCATTGCTGTCACACACAATTCACAGCCAGCTTCTCAGCCCACCCTCATAAAGACCTTGATTTACTCCAGAAACAGACTGAAAGTTTGAGCAGTTTTGAGTGAAGAAGCACTCAATGTTTATATGACCATCAAATATCACAATCAAATGATGACCACTGGTGGTGTCAGTGCTGGATCTGAGCCCTGTATGTGTTCTCTGGCACATACTGCAATGGCCACTCAGAAAGGAGAATGCTGTCTGATGAGAGCAGCTGCAGGACTTGAATATGCCACAATTTGCATGAATTGACATCTTGCAGATTTAAATCCTAAGACCTCTCCCATGGATCAGATCTTAAGGTGTTATGCAAACGCAGTGAGATAACAGACTACTCCAGCAAACTCACAGTTGCTGGTGGGGAATTCCCTGCATGATGTGAATAGACAGGGAACAATAGTGGCCCATGGCATGTGTTGGTGAGCAGAGCCCAGCCCTGTTGGACTTCATTCAACATGTGTGCGTGTTGTTCATTTGCTCATTTGTGACATTTGCTCAGAAAGATTTGTGTTCTGCATAATGTATGTCCCAGTGCAGAGCTCTGAGTACACACTAATGATTTACAGTAAAAGTAAGGACAGCTGGAAAGCTCAGTGTCTTGGTTTTCCCCACAGCCTTTGTCCAAATTTTGCTGTGTTCAGATAGTGTCAGTAACATGTAAGACATCTTTTTCTCTTAGGGCAGTGGAAAATTTAAGAAGCCCGTCAGAAATCACCATGGTTTCCTGGGGTTTGTGATAATATTAGTCTTTGTTTATCACCTTTGATAGGAGGAATTGATAATGTGAATGGCAAGTATTCATTCTCTTCTGTGATAATTCTAGGTATATATCATGTAGCAGACAGCATCCCAGACTGAGAACTTCTGAAGGTTTTCATGTCAGGGGAAGGGAATAATACATTTCTATATCATACCTTCCACTCCTGGAAAAGCTTTTGACAGAAGTCTTTTGACACTACACAACGAATGGTACAAGACTTTGAAGGGGTAGAGTTCCTTACTTTTAGTTCATTTCAGGGAATGAATGAGTTGTAATCTTACCTACACACTACCCACTGCAAACAGCCAAGAAACAACATTTTGGATTATGACTGGAGTTTAATTTGGGATTAGTTTGATCTGGTGAAGAGCAGTTTAAGAGGTGCTTATCTCAAGGGTAGCTACAAAGATGGTGCAAAATTCTCAGCATTGTCAGACATTATAGGGAAGAGCAATGGCTGTAAATTGTGCCACTGGCAGTTTTAGTTGGATATCAGAGAAACTTCTCCAGGAGAATAGTGCACCCTGAGACAGAGGTGGGTTGGCCATCCTTAGAGGTTTTCAAGCTTAAGCGAGAGAAAGCCATGGCTGACCTGATCTGATGCCTGCTGATCGTCCTACTTTGGGTGTGAGGTTGGGCAGGAGACTTCTTTTACAGCTGGTGTTTCTGGCATTGTATTCTGCACTCAGATAAGCTCATGGGTGATGCAAATAAACCTCATGACATTTTTCTAACTCAGTCCTTTAATGGTGTAAGTTGAGGTGTCTGTGTGCCAGAGATGTGGCAAGGAAGGCACAGAGGCATGTTGTGATGGAAAATGGGTGACCACTTCTCCCAGGACACTGCTTCCTGCCTGTTGCACAGCCCCTGTGTTGGACCAGTGCTTCAGACAAGGACGTTGACCAGGATGGTCAAAACGCCCTTGCAGGCAGGGGATGGGCAGCGTGGTGCTCCAAGACTGTGCAAGAGGGATGGAAAAGCAGAGATCTAGCAGATCTAGCAGAGATCTATCTATCTATCAATCAGATATCTTTGGGAGGGGGTCATGGGTCTGCCAAGCTTGTACAGCCTTGGCCTTGCTCCCTGCAAGGGGTTATCCTTTGGCAACTTGTGCCTGAAAACCTTCACTTGCCAAATCACACAGAGGAATGGCCAAACAGGCACCTTATGTGTCAGGAATGACATTCAATCCTATATCCATTAGTGGGCTTTTACCTCTCTTGTTCTCTAACAGGTTAAATAAACCTCTGAAAACCTGAGTTTCAGAACCATCAAAATTTAGGTCCAGATTTTGTCATCTGTCCAGTCCTTTCATTAATAAGATGGAATAACTAATGACAGCAGTAGTAGTTTTATGTGTCTCAATGTGAAGCCTGGAGGCACGTAACAGTCTTTTCTTTTCTTAAACATGTTGAATCCTACAATTGTCCCATGAATGGGACCTGCCTGAAATCAAGGGCAGCTCTATGCATGAAGTGGTAGAGAAGTAGGAAGGATCAGGCCCTCAGAGGTACATTTTCATCATAATGTTTGAAGATTTACGTGTATAACTACGCAACTCAGGGTGAGACTGTGCCTCTAAGGCAAAATATATGAGCTCATATAAAGAATTTATCATTATAATAACAATTTGCATTTTTATAGAACCTTTAATCTTGGGATCTCAAAGTGCTTAACAAACACAAATAATTAATCCTCACAACTCTCCTGCAAGGTAGACATGTATTATGGAGAGTCGTTAGCAGCTAGCTTTCCATTATAAGTCTCATTTTAACTACCTCCTAACTTTGCCAAAACTAAACCAATACACACAAAAATTTCACAAGAATGATCTTGTCCTGGGGTAGGATCTTTTTAGAAATTGTGGAGCAAATAAGATAAGATGGTTTAAGATAAGTAGGTTAAATGGGGAAACCAGAAAGACATCTCTGAATGAGCTAATGCCCATGCTCCATTAGTCCAGAGGGGAGGGAAATGCAGAATTTAGGACAGACACATGCTTCTCCATAACTTGCAGGAATTGGGATTCCAAGGTGATAAATTATTATTCTTTATCCACTCTATTATTGTTATTGTTATTTATGAAACTGGTGAACTGGATGAGTTCAGGAGGTGACCTGCTTTCCTTTATGGAAGAATCCTTTACTAGGAGCTTCACTCATCCCCAGCTATGAAGAGAAAATCACTGTGAGCCAGATATTACCTCCATTGGAGAGTTATTCTGTGAAACCTTTCAGAAAAGGCTGGATGAGCAGACCCAGCAATGGTCTGGTGTTGTAGATGGAATATTACTTTTAAGGAGAAGATGCCAAAACCAGCTTGAGAGCCAGTGCCTGGCAGCACGCCCACACATGGATGGAGAGCAAGAACAAATTCTTCCTCTGCACGCAAAAAAATCCCAATCAACCTAACAGAAGGAAGAAAACCATCCTGGGAAAAAACACCTCTGACAACTCAGAGCTGCTCAGACCTGGGGCCCAGGCGTGGAGGAGAGAGCCAAAGTCTTTCCTGTTCCCTTCCTTCCAAAACAGGAGGGTGAGGTGTAGGTGGACAATAGGGTGGAGGCTTGTCCCTTGGCCTCTGATTGGGGTTTGCTCTGGCAGGCTTACACAGATAGCAAATTGCTGCCACTCCCAGGAGGAAGGAGGAGGACAGGGGATTATGACTCAGGTGTTTGTAGGGTGGTACAGCCTCCAGGGATGCTTCCTCAGCTGGAGTGCCCTACGCTTGCTCTGGGGCTGCACTGAGCACCTCATCCCTGTGGAGGCAGTCAGTGCAGCACCATGCCTTGTACTGATTCCAGCTGCACCTTTCCCTCACCTCTGGGCGTGCAGGAATGACTCAAACACTCAGTGTCACTTGCTTGTACCCATGCCACACCACAGCCCTGGGCTGGGATCCTGTGTGTTGGCCCCAGTGCTCAACTGCCTGGCTCTGCAGGTGCTCTGTTTCGGTGACTCTTAAGCTGCACTTAAGAAAAATAAAGCAAAGTCTGACAATAACTCAGAAAGGTTTTGTGAAATCTGTGATAAGCTTGGCTGTTGGAGCATTTTTCAAGAGTGTGTGGTTGGAATGTACAGCAGGTAGTTGTACAACCTGTAAGGTTGAAAACTTTTGCTATAAAGCCATCAGGGAGATCCAGTGGTAAATTTATTAAAAAATGGGATTTTACTCAAAATGGGGAGTGAGACAGACTCTGCTCCTAGTACAGTCCTTTGGATATAGACAAGAGGAAGAATCCTCTTTGCAAAATCCATCAAAGCCGGGAGAAGAGAGGTAGAAAAGAAAGTACAATCTGCCTTTTGCATGCAGGTGGGTCCCATGGCCCAAGCAGACCAGGAACACTGCAGGGGCCATGCAAGCAGCCCTCAGCAAAGCCAGCAGCAGTGTCTGCTGCCAGAGCAGAGCCCGGGCCCATGGCCAGGGTCAACCTGGGGCGCCCCAGATCAGCACTGCCTCCCTTTCACCACTGGAAGATTGCACAGATTAGCAAATTGATATTGAAAAGAGCTCTGGAGGTGCAGAGATAAGAATTATTTATAACTAAACATAATAGACAAATGGTATTTGTTTTGCAGCAGTTCATAGTCCAATGCCAGGACTTGGCTGTTATAAGGCCACACATTTAGCCAAATTGTGGGCATGTTTTCTTATACAGTGATCAAATGACCTTGTCCTTGTGAAGGTAGGTAACACTTGGCCTTCGTTTTCATTGCATTTGTAGCTGTGCAAAAGGTACAGCACGTGGCTTGTTGTTATCAACCTTGTTACTATGCTGTTATCAAGAGAGAGAGAGCAGAACTGCACTCTTTTGAGACCAAAGTATTTTTTATTCTGAATAATAAAGACCTTGAATACTCTGCTCTTACCCATGTCAAACTGTATCTTGCTCTTCAGACAACCTTTTGGGTTTCAAGAGTGTCTTGATTTGGAAAGATAGGTGCCTGCTAAGGAAGGCAGGAGCCTCGCTGAAAAAGGAAAGTATAAACCCCTCCCTCCGAATTACAATTTTGAAATTGTAATTCAATTACAATTATGGAGGGCTCTCAGGCAAAGATATGGGAATAGGAATAACAGTTCTTTACTAGGAAAATTAAACTAAAAATGCAGTAGTACAAAAAAAACCACTGACAGTGTCAGAATATGACCTGACACCTTGTTGGTCAGGGTGTTTGGTAGCAGTCCAATTAGAATTGTGGCTCCAGTCCTCCTGGAGTGACAGATGTGGTTCTGTTGAAGCAATGATCCTGTAGAAGGGTGCAGTTTTCCTCTGAAGGGCCAGTGGTGGTGTAGATGGGCCTGATCCTCCTCTGGGAATCCGGTGAAAACCCAGCTGCCTTGGTGTTCTGACTCTCAGACTTTATCCAGGTAGGAATGCTTGGCTCCTCCCACTGGGTGGAGCATCTCACAATGGGATGATGTAATTTTATCAGTCATACAGTGAGACTCGATGGCCCATTAACAGAAGATACGTCCCGGGCAGAGGATGGGTCATGGAAGAGATAAAGAACACTTGTGCCACTTTAACAGCTGGTGCATTAACAGAAGATCCCCCACAGAGTTATGAGGGATGAGTTATGGAAGAGATAAAGAACACTGCCCCACCTGGTTTTAACAGATGGTAATAGAATACATACTTTTGGTTACATCTTGCATTGCAACCTAAGACAAACAGGATGAGAAGATAATCTAAATATTCACTCTTAATAACTTTTAAATATCCTTCAATTTTTCATATGCACGTACTATTTCATCCAAAAGGGCATGGAGTGGACAAAAAACAGAATAAAAATGAAACATGTGGGTTATTCTCTAGTAGTCCTTCTGGTCAGAACTGTAGTCCCCTGCAAAGCTGCACACATCTGGCCCGGGGCAGTGCCTTCACTACATGCTGTTGTTAACAAATGCTGTGAATACAGCCTCAGACACAGAGTGGCGCAGGAGGAGAAATCCCTTGAGTTTTAATCCATGAGTACTAACATACTGAAGCAAGAAGTATGAGAGAATTGATCAGTATAAGCAGGTTGTTCTGTACAGGTAAACCACACTGCAGTTATCTAGTTGCTGTTATTTTCTTGAGTCTTTCCATGGCTGACAACAAATTAAACTGATTATTGTGGTATAGTAAAGCCTTGGATTTGCCTTCTTTTTCTTTAACTTTAAACTTTTTCTTTAACCTGAGAGCATTTTGCGAGTTTTCTTCCCAATCCAACCTCCTGCTCAAAGTAGGCTGAGCTATGGTGTTAGAGTATTTTGTTAGAGGTTTAGTTTTCCCTGTCCCCAAACCATCAGATGAATGCCCTAATCACAAGGCCAGAGTCAGTCTTTCTCCTTCCTGCTTTCCCTGCTCTCATGTTTGGTTGCACAGTGACTCAGCCTCATTCAGCAGCTGGGTGTTCCCAGGTGTGATGGCAGTAGCAGAGATCTTTCATGGCACAGCATTGAAGACCTCTTTCACAATTTCTGCTCCACTTGGCTGGTGTGAAGGAGAACACTGTGCTGTCACTACCCATCTGACCTCTGAGGAGTCTCCAAAATTAACTCATCTTGGTTTCAGATCCCCTGCACAGACAAACTCTTAGCACTATAGAAAAGTGAGAGCTCTCCAAATCGGATATGGCCATCCAGACAGCTGTCAGACCAAGCATGGATATGCCCAGTGAATTCACCTGCATGTAGGGTTACCCAGTCCAGAAACCAGGCAGACAGGATTGCTGGCTACAAGGCAAGTAGGTTTCACAACCCAAGTCCCAACTTTGAGGGTATCTTATTAGGTTGGATGCCTTTCAGTGTGCATACCTGCACAGCAACTTCAATGCACAGCACCTCTTTGCAGGTGGGTTGTGAGAATCGTTTGTGCATTTTACATTTGCCTACATAAACATTTGTATTAACACATTGACATTAATGGTAGTATGTGTGTGTGGAATTGTATGAATAACTCCACTATTTTCTCTATTATAACTATCATGTTTCTTACACATTTCCTGTGTGGCAGTTGCAGTATTTAAAAGACACTTGTGATAGATTTTATCAGGAGAATTACAGTATAATGAAGGCTCAGGAAGGAAAACCACATCAGAAACACACAGGGAAAACCACCAGATCAGCCTGTGCTGTCGGTGAAATCAATGGTAATAATGCTGATACTCTCTACTGTGAAAGAAAAAAAGGCAATTAGGGAAACTGTGGTGATTGATGTTAGGATTACTTTCACAATGGAAGACATTCATTCAAGGACATTTCCATGGCCAAAGACAGTCACACTTCATGATGATTCATGACCAGCAGCTGATTTGCAGAGTCCTTGGTGGAAGCAGAGCAGGCTATCAGCTGGGTGAATTCCTTGTCATGACTGGCTGCTGTGGACCTGCAACAGGAGCATGCTGGTTAGCTCTGCTTCCACCTTACTTCCCCCACAGAGCCATTGCCAGAGGTAACACAGCAGTGAGGAGATCAGGTTTCTCAGATAAAGTACTTCACGCAGTTAGGATGTTTAGGAAAGCAGGGCTTTCTTTCAGTAATTTATCTATTATACCATCAGGCATGGGCAGACAAAAATTTCTCTACCACAAACACAGCATTAAATGTTGTCTAAATGAGGACCTATGTGTTGAGGTTCAGCAGCTCCCCAATCCCCCAACAGCAGCCAAGCTCCACACAGCTCCTCACTCAGTCTGACATCAGCAGGAATGGGGAGGGAATCAGACGGTAAGAGCTGGAAAATTCCTGGGATGAGATAAAGGCAATTAAGTAGGGAAAGCAAAATTATGCACGCAAGCAAAGCGACAAGAAACTAAATCACCATCTCCAGCTCACCCAGGGATCTGGGGTTGTTTAGCCTGGAGAAAAAGAACACTCAGAGGTGACCTTATCACTGTCTACAACTCCCTGAAAGGTGGCTGTGGTCAAGTGGGGATTGGTCTCTTTCTCCAGGCAGCAACTGACAGAATGAGAGGACACAGTGTAAAGCTGCACCAAGGGAAATATAGGTTGGATATTAGGATAAAGTTTTTACATAAAGGGTAATAAAGTACTGGAATGGTTTGCCTGGGGAGGTAATGGAGTCACCATCCCTGGATGTGTCTAAAAAAACATTGTACGTGGCATTCTGTGCCATGGTTTGGTTGAGGTGTTAGGGCTGGGTTGGACTTGATGATCTTGAAGGTGTCTTCCAACTTAGTGATTCTGTGTGATTCTGTGTGTGATTTCCAAGGTCAGGCAGGTGTTCAGCCATCTCCAGGAGAGCAGGGCCCCATAATACATAACAGTGACTTGAGAAGAAAAACACCATCACTTCAAAGATCTCCCCTTTTATCCTTCTTCTCCCTGCTTTATACACTGAGCATGATGTCCTATGGTATGGAATATCCCCTTGTTCAGTTTGGGTCACCTGTCCTGGCTGTCTTTCTGACTAGCTTCTCATGCACCTCCACTCCCCTTGCCAGTGTGGCAGTATGAAAAGCACAAAAAGCCTTGCCTCTGGGTAAACCCTGTTCAGCAAAAACAAAATGTCTCTGTATTATCAACCCCGTGTTCAGCACAAATCCAAAACATAGCCCCATATCAGCCACTGTAAAGAAAATTAACTCTGCCCCAGCCAAAAGCAGCAAATTGTGCTTGCCTGGCTAATGCTGGAAGCACAATGTCGTCATTATTTCAGAAAGAAGGAGAGGGCACCCAGAACGAGGGTGGGAATCAGGAGCTGGGCTCTGTTCCATTCTCTGTTGTTGAACTAGTAGAAACCAGGTACAAATTATCAGACTCCAATTAATACCTCAGAGTTTAGATTTCTGACAGCAAGGCACCAGGTGACTCATGGGTAGGGGGGAGTCACAGAGAGGACTTGTCCCTTCCAAAAAGGGACTCAGATCTCCTTGCATATGTATATCTTGCTGTCTTCCTTCACTGGTGGCAGAAGGATCCCAGATGCCTAAAGCTAGAAGGAACAGCTTGGCATTTATATTTTTTCCCTGCCATAAAGGGAGGATAATGATGATGACCTTTTTAAAGAGCTTCTGACATCCACAGAAAAAATTAAACTTATAGAGGATTATTATTATTGTTATATATCTTTGAACAGAAGAAGCAATGACGTTTCTATGACATTTTATAATCCACATGAAATGCTGCCATAATAAAGATAATGACATGTATGATGGACAAAGTATGCTTAGTTGTGGTATTTGGCAGTGATAATTTGGCTTATTTCTTTTCCTATGTATTTTATACAGAAGAAAAAGAAGAAAAAACATTAGCAGACACCTCTTGCAAGTCCTGCTAAAATAAAAACTCTGCTGAATTGAATGCATACAGAACTTTTTCAGGCTTTAGAGAAAATATATAAGTTAAACTATTTTAGAAACAGGTATTTGAAATGGATTTGTTGATCTCTGTGGATGGCATTGTTATTACACTGGTAAGAATGCTGACCTTCCTGAAGCTGACCCTCCTGCAGGAGCTGGGCATGAGTACTGTGCTCAGCTTTGTGGGGAGCTCATTCTTGACTCCAGGCATGATATTTTGCCATCTGCCTTTGAGTGGGTTGGGCACTGCAGAGGTCTCTCAGGAACAGTTAGCCTGGGCTCTGCTTTGCCTTGTGTCTCTTTCCCATGTGCACACTGAGCAGAAACTGACATTAAAATGACCTGAAGTGCCAGACCAGTGATCCACAAAGGCAGTAGCCAGGGTCTGAGGACAGCAGCAGAAGATGCTATTTAAGGAGACCATATGAGAATGGTCACCTTCCTGGTCAGCTGCCACATTCAGACCTGCAACCCATCCAGCCACTTTAGTATCCATCTATGGACCTCTCGCCATGAATTCATCAAACCCTTTTTTGACCCTGTGGCCAGTACCCTACAGCTCTGTATGACGGCATAAGAAGTGAATCTGTGGATTCTGTGAGTCTGTGGTAAAACCCTGGCACAGGCTTCCCAGAGAGGTGGTAGTTGTCCCATCCCTGGAATCATTCAAGGTCAGGTTGGATGGGTTTCTGAGCAATCTGATCTAGTTAATCTCCCCACTCATTGCAAAGGGACTGGATTAGATGACCTTTAAAGGTCTCTTCCAACCCAAACCATTCTGTGATTCTATTATTGGTCCACAGCTACTAATGGTATGGTTTCACTTTTCATTCCTTTTCTAAGAGTTTTTATTGGCTATCTTCACTCCCTCATTTTTCAGAGCAAGCTTAGCCAGGCTGATTTAAGTGGTAAAATGAACCGTGATGTAACCAGATCCTGAGATCCATTGCAACTGACTCCATTAATGAGGCTGAATGTTGTACATGGCCACCAATTCTGTGGCTGGAAAGAAAGCACTGCAAAATGTGGATATGACACATCCCCATTTAGTAATAAAAATGGAATAAAAATTTTCTTTCCCCAAGACTATTTGGCAAAATTTTCCAGGAAATAGAAGACAGAAGGACACCACTGGATGAACTAAATATTAAACTTAATATTCATATAACAGGCTCAGTAATACTCACTGATCTTTGGTATTTCACTGTCAGAACATATCAGAAAAAAAATTGAGGTTAAATTTTGCAAGAAAACCTCTCATGAAAATCATTTTTCCTCCAACCTAAGACAAAAACTTTGTTTTATCCCCTGGCTTAATTGTTGAGTTCTAGCCTTAACCAAATCTATATTTGGATTTATATATCTGGCCCAACTCCAGCCACAGCAAGACTTGGAAAGAGGCAGCCCACTGCTATATGGAATGAAACATTCCAAAGGTTTGGCAAACAAGCACTTCACCACCAGACATTCTGAAAATCATACTAAAACTTCTTCACTCATGGAACCAGACAGTCAAGAACAAGGCTAGGGGGAGCACAAAGGAATGAACCTTTCCTCTGCAGAAGCATCAGCAACACCTGCACTGGCAAACAAATTGCGCTGTGGGATTTTAGGTTCTGAGGTGAACAGAGGACAAAACAGCTCAAGTCTCTGGAAGAGAGAGGCAGCTTGACATTGAGAGATATGCTGTTGGTGGCCTTTGACCCATACTATCCCCTGGGCTTGGCCTTGGCCACTGTTTGTGACATTACTGGAGTGTCTACCAAAGCCACTCCAGAGACTGTGCCAACTGCATGGGCAAAAATATGCCAAAGCCCAGACCTGTCCCCTGCTTCTGTTTCCTTTCTGAGATAATTGTGTCATCTTTCCCACCTTTTGGGAACATTTCTGCGTCAAGAGATGGCTTGCAGATGAGCTACAATGGGGCTACAGGAAGACAACTGAAATTCTTAGATGTGACTCAGATAAAACATTTTAACCTCCCATAGCTCACCTCTCAAGTGCTCAGCTGCTTGTGAGAAGCTTTGTAGGAAAAGAAGAAGCAAAAGGATATTGGCAGTTTTGCTTCTTCCTAAAGTCTTCTTCCTGCTGGGCTTACTCAGATGGTGAAAATGTCCTTGCAGACACTTATCCCCAGAGCTATGGGAATCCTGGGCAGGAGTGTGAGCCACCATGAGGCTGCTGGAGGGAGGTTTGGGTCTGCGGCTGCTGCTACATGTTACAGCAGTTCTGTCTGCAAAGGTACTCTGGGAAGTGCTGTCCTAGTTAAAATCATGGCTCCATTGTGCACCAGCACTGTTGCTTTTTGCTTTTTGAGATGAGCCACCATGAATTTCTCTAAGGTGAGCCACAGGGACTGAAAGAAATAAAAGCAACCTTTCTTTGAAAGAAATGAGGTAGCTAGTTGAAGCAATTGTTCATTTTTTTACCTGTTTGAAGATCACAGTGAATATCTGCCATGAACAAATTAATCCTCCATTTCTAGAAATTATCTAATAAATCATTTCATCTTTAAGTCTTATTGTGTCTCCAAGAGCTTTTCGGTGTATTATGAGCTGGTAACTCAGTGCAGCTCATATGAGCACTACTGGTGTCAGTGACTATAAAAGTAGTCAAAGAAAGAATCACAGAATCACCACAGTTAGAAGAAACCTTCTAGATCATCTAGTACTGTAAACCCAGCACCACCATTAGCACCCTTAAACCATATCCCCAAGTGCCAAATCCAGACACCACTTGAACACTTCCAAAGACGGTGACTCCACCGTTGCCCTGGGCAACTCATTCCAATGCCTGACCCCTATTCCAGTGAAGAAAAAAAAATCCTAGAATCTAGTCTGAACCTCTCCAGACACGATTTACGGCCATTTCCTCTCATCATTTCACTTGAGATGTGGCAGAAGAGACAAACCCCCACCTCACCAGTCTCCTTTCAGGTAGTTGTAGAGAGCAGTAAGGTCCCCCCTGAGTCTCCTCCAGAATAAACAACCCCAGTTCTCTCAGCTGCTCCCCATAAGGACTTGTTTTCTAGACCCTTCACCAGCTTCATTGCCCTTCTTTGGACGTGAAGGCTTTCACTGAGATCCATCCTGCCCTAGTATGTGGACACCAGCTATAAAGTCATGGTCTTGGTGCAGAAAAGGACTTCCTCACCTGTTCGAATTTAACCTTGAGTTCAAGTCCTGCAAGCTACAGTCCTTTAGCACACTTCTGACTGCTGGTTTGAACAGAGGCCTGAGATCTGAGCCTAAGAGACACTGGAGAAGGTCACCTTCACAATGGCTTCATCAGTCTTTGAAACCTTCCTTACTGCCTGGTCTGCTGACAGAGTCAAATTAATCAAAGCTGATTCTTCAGAGGAGCTGGAGTAAGCACGCAGCAGTGGAACTGTCTGAGTTGTATCTCTGGATGGACATCAGTATTACCACCTTTCCCGCTCCTCCTGCCTGCTATCTGACACCTTTGCTTTATAGGAGATCTAAATCCCCCTTGGTCTTGTGGCCAGAACTGCGGGGAAACCCCTGCATCTGTCCAAGGCCCTTCACAGTGCCACGGGATCTCCCTGGAGCTTGGCTGCATACATGCACAAAGCAAGGTGCCAAATTTGGGCTATACATTGCACTCCCCACGTGCAGGGACCTTGTCATTGGGGAATTCTGTTTCCCACCCAAACATCTGCAGGATCAGGACCCTTAAAGTGCAGAGGAGATTAGGATCTGGTTCTGTGTGGTATTGCTTGGAGGGTTGTGCCCAACTCAAATTGCACCTACCCTTGTGAGCTATGCGCTCACCAAAGGGAAGTGCCTGTCTTGAAATGAGCTCATGCTGCTGCACTGTGTTCTGTGCCTGTCAGCACTTTTTGGACTCTCATGTTTGCAGATATATGAATTATCCCTTGGCAGATGGCTGGTTTCACCCTCTTCTATTCACATGTGCTTAAACTGAATATAAAATCGTATTTGCTGTAAGCTTTTAATTAATAGTCTTATTATTTAGGTGGATAAGAAAAGAGGTTTCTATGTATGCGTGTTGTTAGCCCCAGCAAATCATTCTGCTGGGCAGGATCAATGAAAAGGGACTAGGTGATCTTCTGGGGTCCCTCCAGCCTTATAATTCTCTGAAAAGACCAAGGACAAAACTGATCTCATGGTAGGTTAAGTAATCACAGTGTTTCTATTATATTGACTCCTAATTAGGTAAATTTGACATCTCGTCATACTTATTTTTCATATTCCATGTAAAAAAAAAGCACAAATATGATCTATCTTTGTACATAGATGTCTGTAGGTAAAGGCAAACACAATCAGTAAGTTTAAATCCTACCATCCCTTAATTCTGCTTCTGTGTATGACTTCAGCAAGAATAATTCTCTTGTTCTACTTACCACAGGATAGAAATATATTTTTAATATTTATTTATGTATTTATTTGCGTGTATAAGGTGGGATCGCTTCTGGAGCCTGGATTTGTCTCCCACTTTGGCCATGGCCTGACTTCATGCTACCTGAGCATGCACAGGACCTTTGTTCCCCCTTTGTGCCCTCTGCTCAGGGCTGTGGAGGAACTAAGCTTTTTCCCTACATGCAAAACATGCTACCCCACCCTAGGCTGGCATCTCTGCCTGTGGACAGACAGGATTCACAGGGGCAGGACACTCTGGCAGTGACAAGGAGTAGTAGGAACAAGTGCATAGAGTGATAGAATCATTAAGGTTGGAAAAGGCCTCTAAGATCATCAAGTCCAACCGTTGACCTCACTCTGCAAGATCCACCACTAAACTATGTCTCCAAGCACCACATCTGTGCAACTTCTGAGTAAAACCTGGAGGGATGGTGATTCTACCTCTTCCCTGGGTAGCCAGTTCTAAAAGCTTGGCCATCCTTTCCATGAAGAAATTTTTCTTAATATCCAATTTTACCTCTCCTTGTGCAACTTGAGTCATTTCCTCTGATATTACACTTGCTACCTGTGAAAGAAGACTGACCCTCACCTGGCTACAACCTCCTTTCAGGTCATTCTAGAGAGTGATAAAGACCTCCTGAGCTTTCTTTCCTCCAGGCAAAACTACCCCAGCTCCTGCAGCCTCTCCTGTCGGTCTGTAGCCTTGCTGCTGGATCCTGCAGAGTGCAGGTTATGCAGTGGCACAGGGTCCCTCTGCCAGCAGGAAATGAGCCCCAGCTGGCCCCGAGGCAGGCGGGCAGAGTGCACAGCACACACCCAGCCACGTCCCGCCGAGCCCATTAAACCGTGTAGCGGGGGGGAAAACAAGCCTTTCAAACATGAGGCACTAATAAGAGATTAATCCACGCAAGAGAACAGTCATAAACTAAAATGGCTTATAAAATAAAACACATCATTAAGTGCAATTGAGGTATTAAGTAATAAAGGTTGAAATACAGGATGAAATTTCTTCCTGTGTGCAGGGTCAGTGAGTGCCCCTTTGCTCCACACTGGGATCAGCAAAGGGACCAGGAGGAGTTTTTGACCTGGTCAAAGGACTTCATACTCCAAGTGTCCCAGCAGTGGACAGCAGTGACCATTCTCTTGTCACTGAGTTTTGACGCCGCACAACTCTGCTAAAAATTCTGTTTGCAACAACATGAGCAGGTCTCTGGTGAATAACTGGCCAGAGCACCATTTTTTGCCAGGGTGCAGTCCGTGGTGCCTCTTCAGGGGATCAGGGTTCAGGAAAGGTGATTGTGCAGTTGTAGTGTCCAAGAAAAGCAGCCCTTGCATAGACAGACACCTCAAGTCATGTTACTGGTGATGATGTATTTGGCAGTGAGAACCCAGCTGAGGTATGGGAAGCTGTCAGGTGTGCTGGAAAGGTGCTAGCAGATGACACCACTTGTAAATGTACATCCAAGCAAACTGGTGAAGTCATTGAGACCTGTTGAGTGAACACTCCTGAAACCCTCCAGCTTTTTAGAGCTGTACCCTAGATAAGAGCTGCATGTGTTTGACTGGTTCTTGCTATAGACATGTATTTACCCTTCCCTAAGATAATTCTACTTTGCCTTTTTTTTCTGACATTCTTCAGGCAAGTA
>JANPWX010000188.1:1076196-1182612 GCA_024734555.1 Trochalopteron elliotii
CCCTTCCCTTCCCTTCCCTTCCCTTCCCTTCCCTTCCCTCCCCTTCCCTTCCCTTCCCTTCCCTTCCCTTCCCTTCCCTCCCCTTCCCTTCCCTTCCCTTCCCTTCCCTTCCCTTCCCTTCCCTTCTTATATCTAGTCTGAGTTCTAGGTGCCCTGGAAAATATTAAAAACACAGAGTGGGATTTTCATAAGTGTTATGAACTGTTTGTCTAGTTGCAACCAATGACATCTGCTTGAGTTTTTTTGCCTTCTGCTTGTGATTCCTTATGTCTCACCTGATTTTAGAAGAAAACAGACAGTGATCCACCATGATCTCCAAAAATCTCCAGACCTCAAAATAATGGTGAAGTTAGGGAACACAGGAAATCTCACTTCATAAACCTAGACATCCAGCAAGGAATCATCCCTACCTCCATCACTCAGTGTTCATGGTGTCCTATGTGCGGGCTCTACACCACCTCCTTTCCTGAAAATTATAGGCTTTGCAGCAGGCTAAAGGGCAGAACAAGTGGCTTACCAGGCATGAGTGAAGAAAGGGATGGATGCTCCCTCACACACCTTCCTCTTTTGAATGGAAATTTTAATTGATGGACCCTCTTTGATGGATCACCTTGACAGGGAGCAGAAGCAAGGCAGAATGCAGTTATGAATCAGCTGGCAGGTCTGTGAATGCAAAAAGGGTGGAATATTGTGAGTCATCATCAAATGTATTTCTCAGCTCTTCTGTAATCAATCTTTTTGTCTCTTGCAGGCTTGACAATGACTCATTCTTTGACATGCCTTTATAGAGCGGCTAAGTGCACAGCTTGCCAGCCTCCCTGGTGCTGCTCAGTGCCAGCAGAGGTTGAAAAATGCAACACCTGAGTGTTTCAGGATCACTTCAAGAAACAGAGCAAATTGCTCCTGTGATGATATATGTAGGGAGCATGGTGGGACAAGGACTTGAAAAGTACTTGGTGCAATTCTAATAGATTTCTAAAGTGTTCATAAAGCGTCCTCTTGTTGAGAACAGCAGAGAGGAAGATGATTAGTGCTGAAACCTCCAAAGTCTGTGGCCCAAGAGGCTCTGCCTGCCTCTCTGCAAGGCCTCATTGCCTGCCTCTGAACTCTGGGCACTTTGCACCAACTGTGTTTTGTCACCCTCACTGGTTTCTGGCTGAGCTCTGCCCAAGCACTGTTGTGCTTCAGGCTGTGCCCTTTATTGATACAGTATGTTCTGTGCTGTGGTCCTTTGACCCATCCTTAAAGAAGTCTGCTTGGTGTTGGCAATGGTGTTAAACAGGTCTGAGATTGCAAATGGCCCTGATTACAACATTAATCATAATAATGACACATTCAGTACAGACTTCTCTGGAATGGAGCTAATCTGAAGCTTCCCATCAGTCAAGGCAAAACTGATCTGTGTCCCTGTGCATGAACTCTCAGGGTTTGGCTGCTCTGGCCATGGCACAGGAAGGCACAGTGATTGTCCCAGCCCAAGAGAGCCACAGGGCTCACCTGTCCCTTGCTGCTGGCTCCGTTTCAGAGTACCTCAATGCAAGCCAAGGAGGACAACAGCCATTTGTATGTAACTTCTCTGAAGTCTACTCCTCCTCTGCTGCCACCTCTCAAGCTAGCCCCAGGGCAGCCTTGTCTTAAACTCCTCTTCCACCCACCTCACAATGACCATTCCCATGGTTGAGTCGTCTCAGGGGTGTTTGATGTGCAATTTTCTTCTCCATTTCTTTCCACTTTCCTTGGTGTTCATCATCTCACTGCAAAGAGTGACAGACTTTGCCCAAGAGCTGTTTATCTTTCTTGTCTTTACACCCAAGCTGAGATCAGAAAATGAAAACTGACATCATCCTGTTCATCAGATCTGCTCTGTGCTATACTCAAAATAAATGTTTACATCATTTTTTGTCTGAGTAACGTGTCAAGGCCAACATAGCCAAAACAGAGAAAGTGGATTTACCTCCTGCAGAATCACTTGTTTCTTTGTCACTGGAGACAATGAGAGACCCTTCAGAAATGGGAGAGTTATCTAACCAGATTGCAGAAATGGCTAAAGGGAAAAGTCCTTTTTTATTGCATTTGCAAATTTGCAAATCAAACTTGGTCTTGCAAATGTCCTTTTCTGGACCTATGATGGCCATCATCGTGTTTTATTAATGCACTCTGGATTTTTGCTGTACCTGCTGCAGTAATTGATAAGGATATAAAACATTTGCCATCTGAATTCTTATCCTCTGTAGAGGGACTTCTTCAGACTCATCAGCTCCCTACTGGACACATCTGTCTGCCATCCTCTTTTTAACTAAATTTTTTTCACTCTGTTGTACTTATCTCATTTGGTACAATAACAAAGACCTTATTGAAGTCCAAGTAGACTAGATCTGTTGCAGTTTCCTAAGGTATCATTTGTTTAGAGATCTGTTAATTCTATGGTCTTCATCTTTAGATAAATCTCTATAACATGTTTTCATTTCCATTTACCTACATGACTTTAATTAGCTTTTCAGTCAGACTTTAAAAACAATGTGAGACAAATGGCTCAAGGTTCCCAGATGGCTTTTCATCCACCTTCCAAAGCACTATGACTGCAACCATACAGCTAGAATGTACCAAGCTGGATTTGGTAGTCTGAGTCTTCACTGTAACTGCAATTTCACCTAGAAGTCCTTTAATGTTGCCAGAAAAATACAATCAACTCCCTTTGGCATGTACACAGTGAACCCTTTGGTTTTGCTCCCACCACCACTGCTATAATTGTCATTTTCGTAGAGACTGTTTCATTAGACAGGGTGTCTTTGCATACAGGTTTTACCCTGGTGTCCTAATGACAAACTCAAGTGAAGTACTTACTCAGTTTTGGAGCCAAACCTATATCATCTTTCATCTCTGCTGCTTTTCACTGCAAAGCAGAACCACTTCCTCTTCCTTGTCCTCCTTTTATTTATAGAGCAAAGAAATCTGCCATTTGTTACAATCTGTTTTACAAGGCTGAAATTGGTTGGGTTTTGGATGTTGTCCAGATGCCGTTTTCCTTGCTGATCCATGCTTTCTTCCATGCTTTGCAGGCTTACTGCTAACTCCTAACACCGTGTATCTCATCTAGTCTGGCATTACACTTGACAGGTCTGTGATTTACTCTGGCCACCTGTTAAGACTGGTTGTCAAAATGACTCCCAGAACAATTTATGTGGCAAGTCAGGATTCTTTGCTGTTCCCTGCAAACATGATGACAACCAGAATAGAAATTCTTCTTGGTCAGCAGTGCCCATTTGTATAGCCCTTCCTTCTGTCTGCCCACATAAGTCCTAGGTTTTTGATATCTATTTGTTCTTTCTTCTACCTACAGGTCACTCTCTGTCTCCATCATTTCTTACTATGTTATGCTGGTGTTGGCTATGTTTTTTCAACTCTTTTTCCTGTTTTACTGCCTGGTGATTTATCTTTCTTGTCTTTTTTATATGTATGTTCCTGCCAAAGAGATGGACCTGGAGAAGGAGGATATATTCCACACCACCACATATGAAAACCTCTATCTTGTGCGAAAGATCTCTTCAGGATGAAAGACAACTGTTGAGGTAGATTTAGAAATAGACCAAGGAAGCAAGGTCATAAAGATGAAAATCACATCTTCAGATTCTTGTCCCACTTCTGTCCTTGTCTGCAAGTGTCCATGTATCCAAAAGGTCTTCTCTTCCACTGACTTTATCAAGCAGTAGCTAGACAGTTTTGCTTGTTTAAGCAGATAGCAGGTTCTGTATCTAGACAGATTTGTTGCTTTCTGTCTTTCTAGGGTCCCTTCTGAGACTGCCTCAGTGGTTGCCATCAATTTTTACCAAATGAGATGATTGTCTCCCTTATTTTTTGTACTACTCATCCTAATGGTTATGATAACATATTCAATACCAGAAAAAGGTGTGTAAAGCTCCACTATACTGTGCCAAAAGCGTTTGTGGGACATAAATGTGTCTTCTATGTAATGGTGGAAAGATTCTGGTTTAGGGTGATTACTAGCAGGAAAGAGATGCCACCAGAATACAGCAGATTTTCAAACAGGAAACAGAGCAGTGACATCAGTGGAAATTCCAGAACACTATGGCAAATTGTTGCTTTTAATTAGGCTATCAGCACCAGGCCTAAGGGACTGCAAAATCATTACAGACCCATTTAGAACGAAAGTCAGCAGGCATCAGCCCTGCTGACCTTCTGCTGACTTCAATGCACAGACATACACCAGTTTATTGAGGCAGATACCATCTCACTAAGGCAAGGATCACACCCCGAGACACTGAGGGAAGATTGCAAAGGAGCTTCCTTTGGGATAAAAGTATTTTTGATGGGGGATGGTGGGCACTTGACAGGCATGAGTGGGAGGCTGTTCTAGGAAAAAGGGAGAGATGAAGCATGGTGCCAAGTCAGCAGTGAGACACAAAGCCAAGGGAGTGGTTAAAGCAAACACGAGGAACAGGTGAGTGTGAGGAAACAGGATCAGGCAAGATTGTGTGCCAGTGCTGATACCCTTGACAAAGACTGATAGTTCACCCAGGATTTAGTACTTGACTGATTCTTTACATTCAAACTTGAAAAGAAATGGAGCAAAAATTCAGTTCTGAAACACCTGATTTCATACTTTTCCAAACAGAATGTGGTTACATTGATGAAATGAAGAGCAGCAAGGACACATGAAGAATTCTTACAGAAGCTGCAGGTGGGCTTTCTATTTCCTCTTACCTCTTGTCCTTGGGAATTGTGGACCAGATTTGCACAGGTACTTTCATGCCAAAATGTGCAATGGATAATTAATCATAGTTTCAAAACCAGCAGCTCAACCAGCAGCTAAGTAGAATGTTTCAAAAGGTCAGTATTCAGCAATCCATTTTTTGAGCTGTCTAAATAACTAGGAAATGGCTTCAGAACTTCATTTTAGACACTCACAACTGAGAAAAGAAATACTGACAAAATTTCTTTAGATTTATTTCACTAACAAATGAAGAGTTTTTTGAGCTGTGAAATAATATCCCAACAGTATCTGAGAAGAATCTTATGTGAGGTCGTACTCCCAAACAGTAAATTAAATAATCTTTCCCAGTTGCCTCTGGATAAAAGGGCTCAGACAGGGCATTTTCCTTCTGGAAAGATGCTATTTTGCTTTGAATGTCACAATCTACCTTAATCCAGAAAAACGTCCTCTTTAATATGATTTTTTCAGATATTAATTTCTAAGGCAGTGGCAGAGATCCTATTCTCTTTAATGGGGACAAGAATGGGCCATTGTAAGCACTTCCACTGGAATGAACATGGCTTCAGGGGACAAGGGAAAACAGGGAAAGGCCAGGGGATAGTTGAGTAAGTAATGCAAACTTTGACTTTGCTCTCTGGGATCAATTCAGGAGAGAATGGGGGTTGGCATACATCCCCTAAGTTTTAGCAAAATAAATGATAGATATCAGAACAATGATGCTTCTCAGTGGATAATTAGAAATGGTCTTGACACTACCACTGTACTCAGTGATTACATGGCAAAGATAAGTGAGATCCCTGTTTGATGTCATGGTCACGGAATGTCACCGGTTCTGCACAGCCCAGATGACATGTGGCTTTACCTGAACAGCCATAGCAGATGGGTGACATCTGAGCTATTCCAAAGTGGTCTGTGAGGGTTTTCCCAGCTGACCTGTGAAAGACATACAGGAAATCTGCAGCAGGGCAGAACCAAACATCCTCTCCCCTCTATGTGTCTGCCCCATGCACCCATCTCTTCATGTGCCTGTAGGAACCTACTGCTGTGTTTCCCAGAGTGGCAAAGCCTGTGGAGATACTGTGCATCTCAAAGTAATTTTAATCTATGCACCTTTATTCTGTAATCACAAGGCATGAAGCAACACAATGCCCACAAAAAGTGTTTTATTTGCATCCCTATCTGGGCACAACCAGGGCAGATATTCAATGTTGTAATCTGCCAGAAACATCAAACCTTGCAGGCAAGCTCAGATAGGAAATGGGTCATTGACTCACCCTTCTGTCTTGATAATAATAATACTTAGCACTTATTTAATTTTTACACAAATTAAACAATAAATCAGTCTTCACTACATGGCTGTAAAGTCGACAGACATCCCAGTTTTAGAGATGGAGGAGCTGAAGAAGAGGAGTTCAGTGCTTTGTCCAGCAAAGCTGCCTATGATTCTACTATTAGCATTCCTGTTTCCCTGGTCCCATGTGGATGTGGGAGCTTAGAGAAGTCTCAGAAGTATTAATTATTTAGGACTGGTGCTCCTACTGGGAGAAAGGCCATTTCACAGCCATGGTTAGTCCTGACATTGCATTTATGATCTGTATAAATAATCTACATATAAATAATCTACACTTCATTTAGAAGGGCATTGAGAATTCACTGTCTGTTTTTCACAGCAGGAAAGAAGGGGAAGAACAGTTCAATCTATTATGCCATACTCTAGAGAGACTCAGCATCTAAACCAGAAGAGCTGAGTGCCTCTTCCTTTCTTTTAGTGACTGAATTCTGAAAGAAATCCCCACCCACTCCAGCCTCTTCTATGAAAAACACGATCTTTTGAAGCAGTTTTTATTGAGTTTATTTCCCAGCAGTTTATATAAGGTATGACCTCTGTTAGGGGTTGATGTACCATACACATCTCCTCTGGACAGGAGAGGGCAGAGAGTGTGTGCATGTGTAGTTTGTGCATATGCCGAGCTCTGATGGAGAGTGTCTGCAGCCAGACAGCAGCACACTGTTATAAAGCACTGGAAGAACCCTTGCTGTGGCTGTGCCATGCCCTGGGGCTCAGCTGTCTCAGCCCACTGTGGCTGGGGCTCATCTGAGACTCCTTTGGGCAGAGCAGCCAGCTCAGGGCTCTCTGTTCTGGCTTTGGGGGAGATGCTGCCTATTTCCCATGTGTCCTCACCCAGCCAAGGCTCTGCTTGCAGGAATTGTTTTGTACCACCAGAAAAGGCAGCTTCCTCCCCACACAGAAGTGAAATCCCAAGGATCCCAGCTCTCCTGGAGTGTCTTTTGTCTTGGCTCTCTGCACAGTGACCTTACTCTTGGTTTCTGGCGGGCCATGCACCACTGTTCCCAGCTTTAGTTGTGCAAAGCATCAGCAGATGAGAACTGGAAGGTCCTTCACTGGGAGAAACAGTTTGGGTTTTTTACCATGAGGGTAAATCACTCATTACTACTCATAACAAGTGCTCACAAATGAGAGATAAGTGTTCAGAAGTCAGCTTCCTACACTTGTCCCTCTGAGATGAAGCTATCCCTGATTTGAATTCCCAGACCTCCATAGGACTCCTCAATATACATCTCTCTAAAACGTATCCCCTATTTCCACACAACTGAATTTCTATATTCCCATCAGTTCTTCAGCTCTTTCACCATGTGATAAAGTTTATTACAGACAGTTTAGCTAATATGTGACATACTTGTGTTTCCTCTCAAAATGACAATTTCCATTTCTTAACTCTTGAGCCTTCCCATGTTTATTCTCCATTTGTCTGCCTTCTGATCACTTCTCTTTGTCTTGCCACACCTGTTTCCTTTGAGTTTGATAGGTTTTCCTCCAGTTTGTTGGACTGAGGAAAATTGTACTGAATGGTTTCATGCCAAAGCCTGTATTTGACAGCAATGTGCTTAAACAGCATATCCCAGAGCAAAAATAGATTTGATATGCAGGACACCCTGGCTAAGTGCATGACTTCTTCAATTGAAGGACAAAAGTTTCTAACAACACCTTCTTACAGAGACTCCATCTTCTAACATGAGCCCTGTCATTCAACAGATCTATGCTTTTGACAATGGGAACATCTCTCAACATTTCCATTTGCTCTTCTTTTAGGGTTAGGATAAACCACCTGAGGTCTTTCCTCTTCTCATATGACTTTCACACATGTTCTTTATAAGTCTTTCAAAACAACTTAAGAAATGTCCATCTCAGTGCAGTCAATAAAATGTCACCTAGCCTTGAGAACCTCTCCTTAAATTCATAGTGGATCTGCTGAGTTACCAGCATGAATTGCATTGCCTTGCAGCATTTGGGGTCCCACCTTTCAGAAGATGGTCCACATTCTCATCTGGATGTTGTGGTGACTTCTGCTCAGTAAAATTCAGTTATTTTATTAGAGGATAATTTGGGGAGTCCCAGAAGCAGACATTGTCCATCCTACTCCTGTCACATTAGTTTTAGAGAAATTCAGTTCCTCTGCCCCATTCCAGTGTCAGAGCAGCATGTGGGCTGGTGGCTACCTAGTGCTGGGACCATGGGGACTCCCCATGGAGGTCTGTCAGGGCAGAACTTGGTAGACAGGACCCACCCCACTCCCAGCTGGAAGCAAGTAACTGAGTCAGCCCAAGGCCCACACACCAGGCAACTCCCTGGGGACAAGGACAGTGTGGTCGTGGCCAGCCAGATTGAAAGCCATGGCCTCAGGTCAACTGCAAATTTTCAGGTGTCCTCTTCTTGCTCTGTTTAGCACCCTATTGCTCATGAGCTCTATTTTAATGTAGCACTCAGCATCTCCCAGATTAGTGCTCTGTCAGATGAGAACCCCTGAGAGCATCCCCCACCTGCTAGAATGAAAACCACAGTGCAGTGTTGCAGGCATAGTTACTGCTGGAAAAGTGAGTGGGTTTGCCTGCTTCCCTCCTGGCACCCATTGCTTGACTTTATGCAAACAAGTATGGGTTAACTTCTCTCTGGTTCTAGACGTGTGCTTTAGATTTCCTTTTTTTCCATCTGGTTTCCTTTCTTCCTTCAACAAATAACTCAGAGTCAAGGAGTGTGCAGAATTTACAACATTTGGGGCCAAGTGGGTTAAGAAGGCTAAGAAGCAGAGCTGAATCTGCTCAGTTCCACTCAGCTGTCCCCACAAACTTTGACTTTGCCTTGTATTTTTTCCCACCAGCTGGAATGATTGTCATCCAGCGACTGCATGGTTGTCCCTCAGTTGGGGTTTGCTCACAGAGCCAGATCCAATGTGCACATGGAGCTGAGATCCACCTTCAAACCTTTGATGCCATACTGACCAGAAAAGAGTGCTAGGTGATGGTTTGCACAGCTGCTTTTTTTGACACTTTATGGGCTGTTACAGAACTTACAACAAAGAAGTTGTGCAGGTCTTGTTCATTGGTCAGCTTAACCTATGCATTTCTCCACATGCTCTGAGGTGATCCCTTTTTGTTGACATTCACAAACTCTTGTCATTGTTGTGTTACCTTGCTGTGATTCTCCACTTTGAGGACCACAGTGCCATGGCTGGTTTCTTCACAGACCAGTTCCATCACTTTTTATGACTGATATGTTGGTCCAAGAGTGCTGTCAGGTTGAACCCATGGCACAGGTTGGTCACCTGTAGGAAGGAACTGCACTTTCTCCCATTCATTGGTTCACTGTGTCATTTGTAGGTGAAATAGGTGTAACCTAGGAAGATTTTTCCTTCCCCTAGACCAGATGCCATCCTATCTTCACACCCAAAGTGAAGAACTGCCTGCCACTGTGAGAGCTCAAGAGGAAGAAATGACTGAATCATGGCTTTAGGCTCCTGGAGAAGGTCCTAGACAGCCATGGGAAGGGTGAGACACCACCCTCAGAGCAGCCCCACAGCCCTTTGGACAGCTCAGCACACTCCCTTATCTGCCTACAACCAGGACAGCATCCCACCCAATAGCAGCTCCATGATACTGTTCTCCCAACAGAAATAGAGCCCAGGGCTCTAGAGGAGGCTTGGGGCAGATATTCAGTCTCCTTCTTTCAGCAGAAAGATCCAAGACAACCACAATCTCTCCATGTCCATGGTTGCCAGAGTAGTAACAACCAATGCTGCATGTGGGGTGTCAAAAGGGAGGGAGAGAGAGATGGCTGGATATCACAACACAAGTGACACAAGGATTCAACATATTGCATCACACAAGTTTGAAATAAGGTTCTTTCTTCTACCTGTTCTATTACAAGCCATAAACTTCCTTTGTTTTGCTGAGGAGGGAATCTCCATTGCCATTTCAATACCCTGCAGTGAACTATATTAATGTGCAGTTAATTGTAGAGATTAATCATCAGGCAGTGTTATCAGATGAACACCATGACATACACGGGCACAGGCTAACCTCTGGTTCATGCTTTGGCAGGCTGAGGAAATGATTTTTGTGTGGCTGAGCCAAGCTCTCAGGCTGGGTGGCCCACATCTCAAAGGTGACCTTGATTCTTTCATATTCTGCATCCACTTGGTTTCAAACACATGAAGTACCTCAGCAGTCCCAAAACCTATGTCATCTCATCCAGCATTTCTTTCCAAACAAAACTCCATTATGAAAAACATGCTGCTCCACCTGACATCACTGAGCACCCAGCTCTGTTGCTGCACCTCTTATACACACATTTTTGGAGTACAAGGCAAAGATTTGACTACAGACACAGCTCAACACTCCGTGATTTGCCAAGTTGAATGACTTAATATAGCTGGATCAGCCTGAACATTGAACAGGGGACACCAACACCCAGGCCACCCAACGCATCTGGCAAACTCAACTACGTTTTCTGTCTGCACTGTCTTTCCTTCACAGAAATGTTTCTCCTCTTTTCTGAATCTGACATACATAGGCAAGTCAGCAGCCATTTTGGGCCAAGAATAGCAAAAGGATTTGGCCACTGGTGTCCTATGGAGTTGTCTTAACCATAACCTTGTTTTGTTGAGTTCGTACCATTAGCGGGACCAGAATTGTCCAAATGCTGTAACAACCCTCCTTTGTCTTCATGTGAAGAACACACCTGCATTCCTAAGAATGCCCATGTGTGCCAGATCAAGGATCCATCTCTCTTGGGATCTTTTTTCTTCCTGGAAAAAAAGAGATGCCAGGGAAGGGTATAAAAGGACAGGCTTATAAAACTGCTGCTCCAGGTTGTTCTTCCACCCTTCATGGATATCCTGGAGCAGAGGTTGTGGTTTCATATTTAATAACTATCAATGGATAATTCTTCCATGAATCTGAGCTTGTGTAAACATTGAGCACCTACCACCTCTGGCACCACTGGGTCCCACACCTTCACCTCCTCCCTGGGAGCACAACTGCCTTCTTTCCTTTGCACTGACCTTGCAGTCTGGGAGTTTCATTTGGCATCCCCTGATTCTGTTACTGGAAGATACAGTGATCCTCTAGGTGCTTTCTTCCTAGCAGTCATGACTTGGTGGATTCGTATCTCATCCCCCTCCAGCCATCTCTCTTCCCAGTCTATTCCACCCCCTGGACAGGAGCCATTCCTTACCTTTGATCAGCCCTGTGGTCTTTTCTATACTTTTCCAGCACTGCTAATCCACACAGGAACATTAGAAAAACCTTACAAATTAGAAGGCACGCCCAGCTATGAACAGCTACCCAGAGCTAGAGGAGCAAACAGAACAGTCACTCTCCTCATGCTGAGGGACAAACCCATACTTGACTCCTGGCCCTGTCCCCTGCTTACCCAGACTCATATTTCACTCTTTGGCAGAGCACAGCCATGGCACCTTTGTGTCCTCACCCATGAGATGCATGCACAGACCAGCTTGGTCTGTGTCCTGCTGCACAGCCATGCCAGGTGTGTGGCCACTGCAGGAAGACCAGAGGCTGATGCTCAGAACCACAAATGCAGGGGGGGGCCTCACCTCATTCTCCAAACAGCTTCACGAGGAGGAGCACCTCCACCACGTGGAACTCATTCTGTCTGGACTGGCACCAATAAGGACAGCTTCTCTGGGGATGCTGCAGCATTTCTGGCTGGTGAACAGCCTCCCACTGCCACCAGGGGCCTGGTGCTCCCACCTGCCCAAGCCCTGGACCAACAGTAAGAAGTCCCAGGCAGTTTCTCCTCTAGCAATGGGTTGAGGTTTATGAAAAATCATCAAACACATGATAATTTGAATTATTTTGGACAGTGCAGTGATAACATTTTCAGAGAGAAGAACTGAGGCCAGTCAAGTTAAAACTCCTGATAAAAAGCCAAAGAATTCTGTAGTGTCAAGAGGCTGAATGATAGGCTGGCTAGCAAAATTCAGTGTCAACTCATGGAAAGTGGCACACATAGGAACATCAGCTCTAAGTATATGCAAGCAGCAAGAGGCCTTTCTTTACCATGGAGAAAACATAACTTAGAGTCATGACTCTCTGAAATATGACCTTGGTGTGTGATATGCACACAATTATTGTCACCAGTGTTGAATAGATTGTGCAGGTCCATGAAACTTTTCCAGGAAGATAACAAGCATGAACGCAAGTATGGAACAGCTTTGCCATGAGGAAAGGGTAAATGGCACTGGAAAACTGAGTGAAATTTCTAAAAGGATGATCCCATGAAGGAGATAATTTAAGAGAAAATGTTGAGCAAGCATTATCATGAGGTGCAACAGGTCTGGACCAAACAAAACCATATTATTAGCCATTGACTAATTGCATTGTGGAATTCATTACTACATGCTTCTGTAGAGCCCAGAGTGGGGTTCAATGCAGGGTTTTTAACTTTGCAGTTCCTAAGTCACTGAGAGATAAATTCATGGGGAAAGATACACCCATCCCAATGGGTCAATTGTCTCAAGCTCCACAAGAGTGAGATTTGGAAAGCACTGGGTGCTTGTGATGAGATGTTCCATCTATGTGTCCATGTAATCTATTCACCTGAGCATTCGCTTGTGATTAGGCAGTTCTCAGCTTTGATGGCCAAAGGTAGCAGTTACACTCCTATGAGTCACTTTATGATCGACAAAGCAGCATTTTAACAAATGCTTTACTAACTCCAGTAAAAAGCACTGCAAAGATATTTTTCTCTAGAGCTTTGCTCCTTCTGGTCTTGCACCAAGGATCTTCAGGCAAACTGCTCCATACTCATCTCAGCCTTGCCAGCACAACTTTGGCTGCATAATGAAAAACACAAGCAAACAAATGCAGACAACTTTTCTCCAAAGCCAGCATGAGCCGCATGTGCCAGTGCTGGTTTCTGTGTTGCCTTTTCATGAATGCACACAAACAAGTGAATGATTGCATATACACAGAGAGGTCTGTGGCCAGGAAGCTGCACTCATAACCAGACAGCTGAGAGGAAGGCAGGGTAGGGTGGAGCAGAAGTCTGAACACTGCAGGGAGACAGCAGGAGCCTTGAGGTCCTGTCTCAAGAGCTCCTGGGGGGAGCAGCCACAGAGGTTTTAACACTGTCTGTCTCTGTTTTGGAGAACAGGGAAGATGTGAGTGAGGAGCCACGTGCCAAAACACTGCAACAGTCTGTGCTCCAGCATAACCGCAGCCTGATGGTGCTGCCTTTCCACGCCACCCTCTTGAGCCAGCTTGTCCCACACCTTCACTTTGAGAAAGTCACAGCTCAGAAAACTGAGAGCCACCAAGTGGCAGAAAGGACACTATGTGAGAGAATTTTGGCACTGGAAACTTCCACCATTTTGAAGTACTGAGGGAATGTACCGATGTTCTCCTGGGTGGATTTTGAGTGGATGCATGGATTTATCCTGGTTTCCAGGTGACACAGTCATTGGGCAATCAGGAAACACCGTGAATTGGACAGAAGGGAAACAACTTTGTTGACACCTCGAATGAACATGCTGCAGGCGGAGGGCTTATACTGGATTTCTTTGTCCCTTATACTCATACTAATAACTGTACAGAATCATTAACACGATCCCCAGCAGGATTTTGACCAAGGCCAGTTAGTGCTTGCCCAAGAGTGTCTTAGGCACAGGCTGGGAGTTTGCATGGGTCAGAGATCATTCCTCACAGGTAGTTAGGATGTGGCCACTGTGGTTTGGAAGCTAGGAGAGCTTAGCAGGGAGGCTGTCAGCCAGATCCAGGGGTAGAGGTCAGACCTTGACGAAATAAAGTCAAATAAATTGTTCTTTGAGTAGATTTAGCCCAGACTCCTTTGGTGCTTGAGCTAATTCATCATGTGTCACTCCATTTTTGCCTCTCCTCCATCATGCAAGGGCCAACAGTGCCAGTCACGCCTGTTGAGAGATATTTGCTTATTGCTGCCCTGTACCAATTGATGTGTGTCATGGAAAGCCTTAACCTTCCTTATTTAGCTTTTCTAAATGCATCATTTACACTTGTGTGCACTGCTTTTTCCTGCTCAGTGTTAAAGTTCCTTGTTTCCACATTGAGCCTATTTGTGCTAAGATTTCCTGCCTTTTTGCTGAGTAGTTTTGACCTCCAGTCAATAAATCAATAATCTTCCCAGAACTTCACCACAGCCTCCCTGACTGCCCCTGCCTTTTGTTCCAGCACTTACTTTTCCACAGCACTTCAGCAACAGCTTACCTGGATTTTTTTGAATTACATGATTACAGAATTGCTCTCAAATATGGATTAAACAGGGTATCCCTTCATGGGGTACTTCTGCTCAGTCCCTAACCCAGGCATTTAACTTGACAAAACCCACTTGTGTTGCAGTCAGATAATCTCTTTCTTCCCCCAGGCAGGCTTGCAAAGTCAGGTCTGAGACCTGGCAGACAGTGTGCTCCTCTGTCCAGCTCCAAGGGTGACATGCCAGTCATCAGACCTTCTGTTACATCCTGTGGGGAGAGCAGAGCCTTGCAGGAGCAGCCACCTCCTGGAAGATGTTTCCAGGGGTGGATATTGGGTCCTTCAGGCTTCTCTAGTCTTCTTCAAAAAATTCCTATATTTCCAGCAGCTCACAAAGCAAGCTATCAAAGAAAGCATAGACAGGTTCATGGACTTCAGTTTACAGAAAAAAATACATTTCCATAATTCAGTCTTTTTTGACTGTACACTCAAAGCCAAGAACAGATTTCTCAATTGAAAAGTAAAACATAAAATTACAAATATTTCTCAGGATATTTGTTTTCCTCCAGAATAATAAATCCTTCTCTTCACAAGAGTAAAAAATGCTGTATTTTTTCAGAATTCACCCATGGTATTCAACTAGTGAATGCTTTTGCTTGAATAGACTGCTTCCCACTTCGATTTAAGAGGGAAAATAGACCCCCAGCCAAAGATCAGATCTAAATTCAGATCTACAGAATGGTGCAGTTTCCATCTTTGTTTGTATTTGGGCTTGTCTGGCTTCCTAGGGTGAAACTCCTGTTCCAGATTTGTACAGCAAACATCAGCTTTGCTATTGTGTTTTCTGCTCTCCCTTTGGCAAACCACTTGATGGAAATCAGCACATCTAGGGAGATCAGTCCAAACTGCCATGGGAAACTGACTATTTTTCTAAAATACATGATACAAATCAACCACAGGTTATTGCCTAGATTACTAGTTCATGGTGCTCATGAGATCAGACTAGGTCATCATGAAGGTGCCTTCTGGCTTTCAAATCTATCCACCTAAATAATGCATTAATGAAGTAACATGGAACAAAGCCACATTTGTTCATGTGTAAGGCATGTTAATGGTGTTCCTTTCAAAAGATGGAGCAGTGAATTGATGCACTGAATTTCACCTCTAGGGACTCTGACTTTGGTTAGGAGACAAATGAGTTTGATAGCATCAAGTAAATACTCAATGGGTATTTGCCTCCATCCCCAAAAGCATCATGCAATTTGGCAGGAGCAGCAGTCTGTGCTCACGAGACGTCTCGAGGTGCTCAGGGCATTGGCAGTCCTGTGGGAGGAAGCATCTGGCTGTGCTGTGCCTGGAGTTACCCAGCTCTCTCACACTCCCACTTCCCCAAGCATCAGCAACACTCTACTCCCCAGAAACACTGCAAAGAAAACACAAAATTAAAGCTGAAAGAAGGGAAAAAAGATATTTATTTGGGTTCATGAAGTGAACTAACATTGGAGATGGGCTGAACTACATACTGTATCAGCTTTGATGCATTATTAGAATTGTGAACACTTTCAGTGCTTCAAGGAAAAGATTTTTTCCAGGCGCAAGATCAAAGCCATGGCTAAATAATATTGGGTTAGAGCAGAGGACTTTCAAACAGCTGGTTTTGACTGCTTTTGTATCTAGAAATGTTGTGATAGGAGCAGCCCTTTTTTACAAGGCCCAGTAACAACAATGTAGATCAAGCATTAACCAGAAGTAGACAGCAAATTACCTACTTTTAAAAGAAACTTCTACTGGAGCTGTTTTTTAGGGAAGGAAAGAAGGAGCTCTGTTTTTAATAGAATAAAAAAATACTTGTCCAGGAGGCGCCACTGTATTTTTGTCCCAAAGCATAACAATGTTAAATATAAACCAACAGCCCTGAAACAGCTGATAAAACTACATATGGGGATGTTTTGACAGAGAGCTGCTAGGACACAACTCAGAGTGAATCCTTACTCGTTTGATATGCTTTTAGACTCCTCACATAAAGTACTCATGCTAAAAAACAAGAGAGACTTACTAGTCTGTGCAAAATAAGAAGTATGGAAAATCCACCTGCAAAGTGTGTTCTTGTTAGATGGGACATTTCATTTCAGCAGTCTTCTGGACACAGAGATGATGACAGTGACAGCTGAATTCGGTTGTGAAGCAGCACATTCACAGCAACAGGACTGTGGGAGCACAGACTAGGAAATTAAACATACAAGGACAGGTAATCCTTCTAAAAATCATACATTCAGTCTGAACTGGCTGTATACATTCCCTCTGCAGGTAAGGCAGAGAGGCAAACACTTCTGGAGGGTAAGTCATCCTGTCCTAAGACAGGTGCTTAAGGCAGTTTCTGAACTGCTCAGCAAAGGTGCAATTTTTTTCCTTCTTGGCTCATGGAGCCAGAAGAATTCATGGAGCCAAGACACCTAATTTCCAGGTGGTTAAGGCAGTGAGATGCATCACCCCACAGCTAACTTACCTAATCATCATGACTCCCCTTATGTTTCCAGACAGGAAGAACAGCCAAATACTTTCAGTCTTGGATATGTTTATATGAAGAAACACAACAAGAAAGAACAAAAGTAAGGTCTTCCTCCAGGACACAGGCACAGTTTGTCTCTCTTCTGGAAGGATTTCAGTGAAGGGAGTGAAATGGCTGCCTCCCCATGTTCAGAACTGCCTTGGTTTTCTACATAAGGTTAAAACAGCCTTTTGTACAGACTCCCCCTTGCCCACGGATGGTTTTGCTATCTGAATGACAGTCCCATAGATTTCTTTAGAAAAAGAAATCTAAAGATCTGCTTCCTCCACGAATTGCAGACTACTATAATTTTGGGCCAAATTCAATTGATGCCACAGAGAAGAGAATCCAGGTGTAGCATAGACTTTCGTCTTAACCCATTCAGGAAGGACAGTCTGTTCTGAGGGTGAATTTTTCAAACTTCAAGATCAAAACCATGGCTGAGGAATGCAATTTTTTTTTTAAAGTGCCCTTAATGTCCGTCTATAAAAAGATGACGTGATTTGCATTCCTTCCCATGCAACCAAACTTGCGGGGTTTGAGTAGCAGGCACATCAGGCCTGGCCATGACCATATAAACTGTAAATATGGTGCAAGTGACTCACCAAAGATCAATAATCTTACACTGTAGCTGTAGGAGGGTCATTATGACTAGATATTATTGCTGAGCCTGATAGTCAGACCTATGTTCCTCCAAATTGCTCCATCATGCTGAACTTGTCAGCTCTGCTATAGAGATCCATTGTCCTTGGGAAGGAAAGCAAACCCCACTGAATGGGCTGCTAGACTCCACAGAGGAGAAGGTCAGCAGCAGAGTTTGTGCCTGTTGATGACAACGCTTTACAGTGGGCACAGATGGACACAGAGAAGAATATTCAGACAAATAAAAGGCTGGATTCAGTTAATTCATAAGATAGTGTTTGCTTCTTTCTTGACTGAAGCTTTAACATCCAAGTCAAGCAAGGCCAAAACACTTCAGAAATAGAGTTCCCATTGCAAGAATGGTGTCAAGAAGGTGTTTGTTTCTTTATATGCTTATATAGTTATATATTCAAATAAATATATGCATACATATTTGGCTAGAATGAGATAAACCCATAAGACATGACAGCCCAGAAAAAGTGTACTTACCTGTACATCATATACTTATGAATGCAGAAATATACTAACCTGTATAAATAAATACAGAGAGAATAAAAGATGGGAAAGAACATGAAGAAAATCAAGAAAAAGGCAAAACAAAGGATGGCAAGAGACAGGCAAGAAATCCATGGAGTAATTGAAGTTGTAAATGTGATTTACATCATACATCCCATTTGGCCAGGATGCTCTTTCCGTCAGAGAAGGGAACAGAGGGAACAGTGTTGAACACTACAAGGCCCTGATTCAGATACAGATTTGCAAGGTCTTACAGCAATGATCAAATGAGGTGACTGAGAATGGGTACTGGACTGCTCTCTTCTGCACAACTGTAGATCAGGAACAGCTTTGCTGGAGCCAGTGAAGTTCCTTCAGAACTGTACCAGTGCAAGCAAAGACAAAATCTTTTGAGGATTTAAGTAATCCTAGAAAAGGATTTGGTCAAAGGAAGCAAAGCAAAAACAAAGGAAGAATGTGAGCATTTTGCTTAGTGCTCTTTGAAGCGTTATGTCTTTTACAAGGGAGTAACCTAATCCACATTCATACCCATGTTTTTCTTCCACAATTTACTCCAGAGATTTTCTTTAAACAATAAATAGGAAGTACTCTCACATACAGCTGTGCAGGATATCTAGTTCACAGGCCATTTTTCCAGGGCGGGAGCTCGTCCGTTAGGCATCACAGTCATGGAAAAGAAAATACCAAATGTGATGCAGGAAGCAACATTGCTGGCTTTCTCATTTAGCATCCATTCAATACCAGAGCTGGACAAGATATCCCTAGGTGACTACCTGGATGAAAGTGAGATGTGTTCCAGCTACTTTGACCCAGGGAAAAGTGCCATCAACCTCCCACTGGTGGTCCTGTTAACTTTTGTAATGAGCTACTCAAAATAAAATGCAGACCACCTGAAGCTGCTCTGCAGCAGCACCTATTCTTGGAGATCATTCATTAAGAATGTGCCTGGTAACTTTGATGCCCTTAAGATGACTTTCAAAAAGGTCTTGATCTGGACAGAGATGCAAAAAATGTGAGACAGGTTTAGGCACTAGTAGTCCAAAGCTTTTAATTGATCTGATTTGGCAGGTGTGCTCAAGGGAAGCCTACCCACAACAAGAGCATTAAAATCAGTCCAGAGCACATCTTTACTTGCTTTTTCCACTTCTGGGCAATATCCCTATGCCTAGAACTGTGCCTACTTCCAGCGAGACCTGGCTTCCAGCATCATCAGGCTGCCTGTCTTGCAGACAGACAAGAATATCCTGGCTATGAAGCTACATCATGTCCCTGGCATTAAGGGGGCAGAAAGAGGTATATGTATTTATTTATATGTATATATTAAGGCTAGGCCACATGCAGGCTGGGCTGAAAGTCTCATAAGCTCAGAAGATGAACAAGTGAGAAGCAGCCTCATCATCAGAGGACTGAAATGGGCCGTGCTATACCCAGAGACTGACTAAACTGGATTGGAAAACACTAGATAGTAAGCTGGATCTGTTCCTGAGCTGTGCCCAGCTGGTCTCCATGAAGGGACAGAGGTGGGTCTGTATCAGCTGAGTACCTCCCTGAAATGAGCATAGGTTACATGGATGTGCTTTATATAAATAAGATTTTTTTTTAAAGTGTAATGCTGTTCTGAAAAGGAAAGAGAGGAAAATGGGATGGTAGGTCTCCAAGTTGATTGTCTTGGTGACTCAGATCAGATATGCGCTCCTTGCAGAGGAAAATGAGGGGAAAGTTCTCCACTTATCTTCAGCTGTGGTCAAATTGGTTGTTTTATACTGTGGTCATTAATTCTGCCTGGTTTTGCCCAGGGAAAACAAACAGCCATTTATTAAAGAATTATTCTGATAATGCAGTAAAAGGACTAAAATTCAGCTTTCTACCTATTAGAGCAGGGGCAATATACCATGGTGAACATTAACAAATAGTGACAGAGAATATACTGCTATAGTACAATGATCAGCAGTTAGCACTCTCAGCATATATGGGATCTGATGAAAAAAAGGTTACTTTCCTCACCCACATTCCCAGGCACACTGGAATTATACAGTAATTTCAGAAAATCTTCAGCTTAAGCTGTGGGTTTTCTTTTCTAGGAGGTCTTTGTCTCCTTGCTGTATTTCACACTTTGCATATGCCTATGTCCCCATGCACAAAACAGATGGAGGGCTGAGTCCAGATGTTTTTAGCTGACCTTGTTTGGCAGGAGCACTGTTGATATATCCCATTAAATTTGGGTGGCTCGTTCACCAAACAGATGGTGGTGGTCCATGCACCAAAACATCCCATGCTTTCTCTTGCAGGAAGTGACCAATGCTAAGCAGCTCGAGTCTCACAATGCCACCACAATGCCATCATGCCAGTGACAGGGTTGACACCAGCCCAGCTGGCTGGCCCTGAGCCTGGTTTCACTCTGCATCTACAAAAGAAGAGCTAAACCAGGCAAGAAGAAAATTCTGGCACTCAGTGCTGGCAAGCATCATGGCATTATTTATTATTTCATGCATTTTCTATCTTCTGCTCATACAGTCAGTTCAGATCACTTTTGTCTTCCAGAGATAAATCAAAGCCCACAATGGGCTTCAGACTAAATTTGGTGAAAAGCTGCTTAAACAGAGCATGAATTTGCCCCTCTACCTTTGCTCTGATTTAAGGAAGCATGCATGCCCAGATCATTTCACCTGAGGTAGCCAAGCATTAATTAATTACATAAAAGCATTTGTGAACCTGTTAAAACTATCTATTAGATGAGCAGTGCTGCTATCTCCACCATCTCTCTAAACGTTTTAATTAATTTGGGGGAATTTACACATGCACATTGCCTGCCAAATTCAACAAAACTTGCTTTACAAACTAATAATAGCATTTGCTTTCACTGTGGAGTTATGCAAGCTCTGTATGTGCATGCAAGTGGAGGGTGCTGGTCACAGCACAAAGCTGGGTGCTTCTCAGTGATTTACCAAGAAACCAATGTTCTCATCAATAATAGTTTTGTATTTCTGTCAGTAGAGGTGCACCATGCATGAAAATGTGTGTGCAGCATCTGACAGGATCAACCCATCAAAAATAGTCCATTTTTTTTCTACAGGCTGAGAAAAAGTGCAATTTGTTTTCTCAGAGTGGTGCAGAGCTGTCAGTGAGGCCTCAGTGGCTTGTGCTATCTGTCCTGTTTTTCTGCTGCCAGTTTCACACTGCATTCAGAAAACAAAACTGTAATGGCACACCAGGGCTCAGCTGTTGTCAATGAATGGCTGGTGCATGATTTTTAAAGGAAAATTACTGCCCTTTTTGGTAGACTTTGAGAGGATAACTCAATAATTAGGCATCTCAAAAAGTGAAATAAAATCCTAATCACCATCAGTGGATTAGCACACAGGATGAGAAACAAAGCCTGCATAAATGTGGAGAAACTTCACTGAACTGGGCAATGTAAGTTCAGACCACATCCCAGCAAAGTCCTGATCCTCTACTCCTCCAATGGCATTCTCCTGTAGCACCTGGACTGGACAGCATAAAAGCACTCACCATGGAAATTCCTCATGCACCATCACAGGTATCTATGCCAAGTTTCATCACCTGCCCCATAGTCCTCATGCCTGGATAGGAGGACAGGGAGGTGTCCTGGAGCATCCCAGGGCCCTGGCCCCCAGCACCTGCAGCCACAGCCCCTGGGTGTATCACAGTCTTCCACGAATCTGCCCTCACCCCACCTCTGCTGGCTGAGGGGAAGGCATTTCCAGCAGCAGACACTCAGATAGGCATCTGGTCCTGGATCTTCAAAGGTCCTAAGGCTGTGGTGCACTGCAGCTGGAGCTGAAGTGCCCCTACTCTTGGGGTTTTCTCCAGTTTAACTACATCACTCCAAATCCATCTAAATAAACTGATACAACTTTTCTTGTATAGACAAGACCTTAATCTCTCCATTTAATCTGTTCTTGCTATTGTTCCTCCTGGCCTAGGCCTCTCGACAGCCCAGAGCACTGAGGTGCTCAGCTTCCTGGGGATTCTACCCTGTGAATTCATTTCCACTTGTGGCTGGCATTGGACTTGCACTCCATCTCCCTCAGGCAATATTTGTTCTGACGACTTTTCCAGCCCATTATACATTCAAAATGCATCTCCTTAATTTATCTCCTTCCCCTGATACTATCTTTCCCATGTTCCTTGGGGATTTCTTTGTCATGACAACCACTCTTGACAAAGTTCTCCTTTATCCAGCTGTAGCAGGCATGATGAGGTTTGGTGCACCACATCACACCGCAGGTCCGTCAGATTGCATCTCCTGTCTTTGACAGGCCCTGCAAACCCATTTTTAGAGAATCGTGGGGAATCCCATCCCATCAGCAATCTGTTACAAAGTCATTGATGCTTCACTGCCTGCCCAGCACTGCCTGCTTGCTGCTGAAGGCATCTGCATGGCTCCCACACAGATCTACTGCTGCGCTGGGCAGCTCTGTCCTTCGTGATAAACCCACAAGTGCTTGTGCATGTAATACTGTGCCATTCCAAGCAAGGACTGGCTTAGTTTCCCCTTTTTCCTTACAATTGCTCACTCCACCCAGACCCTTGCTGTCCTCTGCAAACCACTGAGCTCCCACTGCAACCCAACCTTCACCTCTACAGCTCCTCACAGCACTGCAGCCCCTCCGAATAAAACACAGCACACATTTAAAAAAAAAAAAAAAAAAAAAAAAAAAAAAAAAAAAAAAAAAAGAGAGAGAGAGAAAAGAATAGACCCTGCAAGAAACAGGAGCCCAGAAACAGCATTTTGGGAGCAAAGACCTTCTGGTGTCCCCTGCCTGACTGAGGGAAATTGCTGCAGGAAAAAGTTGGTATTTAATTGCCTTAGCTCAAAGTCCTGTGCTCCCAAGCCTGTTGACTGGTATTGCTTGCTAGAGCAGATGACTGTGTATTAGAATGAGGTCAGGGTCTTGTTGGAAGTATCACTCCAGGTGACCACTTAGCTATGCCCTGCTCTGACCTCAACATGGATAAACCAGAGGAGACAGCAAGTGGGAGTCAGCATCTGGCTGGGGTCAAAGACTGGTCTGATGGGTGGTAGCAGTTGTGTTTTATAGAATCTCTGCCACAGAGGCTTGAGACCAGGTCTTCTAACTCTAGGTTATTACAAAAAAGTAATAATCAGAATCATAATCTTAAAATCAGTCTGCATTTATGCAAATCCCTTGCTCTCCTAGCCTGCCTCAGTTCTTTTGGAATGTTTCCCAACAGTACCCACAACTAAACATGCAGATGATATGTTCTGAGAGACAAGAAGAAATGTTTTCCATTTAAACAAGATTTGGAAATCAATTTGGAAATTTTCTGCCAGATGGTCCCCAAATCTAACAAGGTATCCAATACAGGGCACAAATGTACATTTCACTTTTAATAAAGGTGGCTCTTAACATCCCACGGGGAACATATTGCAGGACTCAGGACTGTGCAGATACTGTTTCTCACCTGCAGAACTCTGCAGTCCCCAGCAGTGATCCATTTGTGGTTGCCTAGAAAAGTAACAACACGTGACAGTGCTCATCCACTGCCAGGTCTGTGGGAGCGTGTGTGTGCTGGGTCACATCCCCTTCCTCACACTGACAGTTGGTATTTCACTTATCATCAATGATACCAGCTCCTCTTCATGTGAATGTGCATCTGTGCTTGACATACCGTGTAAGAGGAAAATACCAGGAGGGAAATTTGAGCAGACACATCTGCAGGATGTGCAAATCAAGCACAGAAATGAGGAATTTGGCAAGTGTCTCAGGAAATGATGGTAGTGGTTTTTTTTCATCTCATGCCTTTTACTTGTTCAGCCGGACACTATTTCCTATTTCAAGACATTTCCACAGTGCATATCTGCTGGGAATGTAAACACAATCCAGGATTCAGCTACTGCTTTTTCAGGCGAGAAACATCTGCTTTCCAATGTCACCACTGGCCAGACCCCACATGGGGAAGCATTTAGGGGAGGAGCAACACAGCCTGACATGAGCTGGATGGATCACAGCTCCATGTTGAGCTCATGCTGTGTGAGCAGGGCAGGCAAGCTCTCCCTCTCCTTATCTTACTTTCCATCCCATGCAGTCAGGGAATTAGGGCTGGAATACTCCTCTGGGTGACCTCTGATGTAGTCATGTTTGGTTGCTTTCCCCTGCAAGCAAAGCATTGCTGTGGCCCTGTGAAGCTCTGCATTTGGAAAACGGTTCACACCTTCCTGCTGTGGAAAACACAAGGCACAAGGAGGGGAGGTGTGTGGGGACCAGAGGGCAGAAATTGGGATGCAGTGGCTCTGGGACCAGCAACAAAGTCAAGGCTTGCAAATGGCAAAGAGGAGAATGAATGTCCAAAGCATGGGGGAAAAATAAGTGTCCTGACCTGCTTGCCACTCAGGGCCCTGGAAAACATTGTGGTTAGTGATGCAATGGGCAAGGATGTAATCTTTCCCATAGGAATTAATATAACTGAGGGTGGAATGAATGCAGGCAGGGACTTAAAAGAAGTGCACAGGGACAGTATCTGTGCTGTGGAGGATGGCGACAACAGGGACAGAACCATCAAGTAAAGGTTTTCAGAGGCTGACTTTTAGGAACAGAAAGGGGTCACCTGCTTTTCCCATGAGGCTGACAACTTAATGTGTATCCTCTTGCAGGAGATACTATGCTATCTCTCCTGAATGATTACTTATCTATTTTTGTCATCATTGTCCTCAGGTGAATAAATCTCAGTAAAGCCAATCAGGTACAAAGTGATGGGAAAGATGGGACAGGAAAAGCTTACAAATATGATTGCCTGTCAAGAGATACTGAGAATATAAAACCTATGAATGAAATAGAAATGGGAGCTAGCTTTGAGATGTAATCATGGCAGGCAGGAAGACGATGATTGTAACAAACAATGGGACACTAAGGGACACAAGGGTGTAGTCCCACCCCACCCTGCCAAGGTATCAGGGAAAAGACAGATAAGAAGATAGTCTTTAGAGTTTAGAATACAGAGTGATATGGTAATATAGCAGTTCTTATAGGCTGTATGCAAAGTCTGTAGGTTTTGTATCTCACGCGGGTTGGTCACTGTAAATTAGAATATGCAACACATGAGATATAATGTATTGTAACAAGGTTCTCACCCCTTTTTCTTTACCCTTCTTACTTTACCTCTCTTACCTGGCCAACCTCTTACCTCTGACCTCTCTGTTCTTACCTTACCTCGCTTACCCCTACTCTCTCTCTCTCTCTTTGGGACTTGCCTTCAGCCGAGGCTGGTGGCTGAAGGCAAGGCCCTTTCTACCCATGACCCTTGCAGTAAAACCATGTCTTCTCTCAAAAGTGTCTCAGGTTTGCAGAGTTCCCTCTTCCTGCCATCCATGGATGCTCCCACAACAAGGGATGGGAAAACAGATCAGTGATGAAAGTTAGCAGAGACTCATGGGTGTTGAGCCTCCCAAACTGCAGGCAGAGAGGGGCCAGGCAGCAAGGCATTGATGTGCTTCCCAATCTGCCCTCCCCTCTGCAATGGACCTGTTTTCCATATGGAAAACCAGGTTTCCTAGGCCCCCAGCATGCCACATTTGTTCCTCCTTCAAGGTGGCAGCAAGTGAATAAAGGAGGGCAGAAAAACCCTACTGCCTTCACAGGATAGTGATGAAGAGTGAAGATCCTTGCTCTTAATGACCTCCACAACTGTTGTACAAGGAGCACTTTGTACCCAGCGCCACAGTTAAAACCCATGTCATACATCAGGCAGAGTACAGGCTATGCAGGTACTTAGGGGTTTTTTGCTTTGGTTTACAGCTTTTGCCATTAATGTCATCTCACTTGGTGCTCCTGTACTTGCCTCACTTTGGTGTGATGCTATCAGAGCACTTTGCTGTCCTCTTCAGAGTCTGACCCCTTCCCTGACATTACATCTCTGCTGCATTTTCTGCTTCTGCAGAGTCACACTCTCTCCCAGTGCAAAACTGTGCAGGGATGTGGTAACTTTACACTCCTTGAAGGTTTGGCCCTAAAAATACACCCAAAAGGGCTGCTGAGTTTGAAAGAAATTCCAAGATTGCTGTTCAAGCTGTCCTCCTTCCCCTCTGCCTGGTCAGTGTATGGGTGCCTCCATTGCTTCATGCTTCCCTCTGCAAGGTGGATGGAAAAGGTTGCCCTTTCTCCGTGGTCTAATTCTGGCTCACTGGATTCTGGCACTGAGCTAGGTTAAGGAAAACATGGAATAAATTAGGACTGGTGCTCCTATAGACAAATTCATGATGGGCTGATACTAGAAATTTCTGCCATTTACTATTACCTAGCAGATGTCACCATGCCTTGCCACCTTAGCCAAAGCACACTGACTCTCCAGCTGACAGATTTTGCAGCCAGGTACCCTAAATTTAAACTAACATCAGTGCCTGTTGGATGGTAACCTCTGGCCAGCGCCCAACTGAGTATCCCACAGATCATGCCTGCACTTTCTCAGACACCACAAAAACTGGGACTTGGGGTCACTGCTCCAGGCCCTTGATGAAGTGGTCTTAAATAAGTTCTGAAGTTAAAAACTTAACACAGCATTTCACACAGAGAACCCTAATACATCCTGTTAATCACCCACACAGGAATAAAATTGTGGTAATTAGAAGATCAGATAATGGTGTCTGGGAAACACCAGAGCAACTGCAGCAGAAATGTTGGTTTAGTCATGAATGCATGTTAAGTACCCTTAAATACCTTATTAACAGCTGGGATGTGATTTCCAGCACTAGACTGAGTGTGCTAACAGCAACAAAACACATGAAGCTCTAAGGTGAAATGCATCTTTTTGAACCTTTTTTTTTTTTTTGACAATTAGTACAATGAAATTTCACAGAAAAGGGTTTTTCACATCTTTTTTTCAGCATTAAAGAGATTACATTCTTCAACATGGTGAAAATCACTGAGTGAGTTACGCTCCTCACTGTTATTTAACTTCACCTTCCCAAGAGATGTGGGGAAAAACCTGAAAACCAGAGCAAGGAAGAGGAGATGTGGCATCATTGCAGGAAATTGCCTTTAAAAAGTCATCAAATAGAAAATGCCACAGAAGAAAGATCTCATGCTTTGACTTTGCTCTCAGCTCAGAAATCTTCTGGAGAAATAGCAGTAGGGAAATACATGAAGTGAATACAAGAAGAAATACATTATTGAATCAAATACTGTACCTGTAGCGAGGGAGTAAGGCACATCCTCTTACAGAGAAAAGCTGTTGGAGCAGTTGCTTTTTCTGAGACATCTGGACTCACATCTGCTGGAAAAGTGAGCTGAACTCAAGCAATTACAAATCTGTTTTGGAAGCTTTAGCTCGTCTAATGTAGGATATTCAGGAAAACAATATTTTTCCTGTCAAGAGGTCTGTATTGATAAGAACAACGTTTAGAGTAAGTAATCTGTGGCTAAACCAAAACCAAATAATGACAATAGCTGCATCACTGGTTTTAAGCCTCCTTAAATAAAATCAAAGGAAAGAAAGGGGTAGGAACTGCAACCACTGAAGCAAATGGAGGGGTTATCCATCTGTGGAAAAGTCACAAAACTGTTCATCACAACAGCCAAAGCCACTCCTGCAGACAGATTTCTGTCTCCAGTTTGCCCCAACTCCCAGCACATCTGGCCACGGATGGGTGAGCTCCTGCTAGGAAAGACAACCTACCCTGTCTGGTTCCCTTTTGTTGAATGTGATACCCTTAAAACCTTTCTGTCAGAGGAGGAATTACTCTTCAAGTCATTTGCTGGCTGCTGGACAGCCTCTAGCCAAACCTGGCACTGTGGCAGTACTGGGTAAGTGTCTGAAAAACACAGCTCAATTTTTAACCCAAATACTCTATAGATTCTGAAGGCGTTCAGAAACCACACAAGCAAACAAGCTGAAGAAACTTCACACAGTGCAGGACAAAATTACAAGTCTATCATTGAAGAGGATGAACCATGGTGAAGGATTTTGCAGTTGTGTTCACCAGACAAATTCACTCCAAGGAAGGGATGCAGCCAGGAGTGCTCCTTTGCAGCCCCACATACATGACCATGACTAAGGTCTTTTTATTGCAGGGAGTCCTACTGTCACTCCCTGGAGAAACATTTTGTCTTCCTGTCCAAAGCCTGTTGTTACATTACCAAGCTCTTTGCAGTTGGGAAAAGGAGTTCACTGTGACTGTTCCTCAAAGCTTGTGAAACCTAGGAAATGCTGAACAGTCTTTCTTCAGCAACTGTAGGTACCGCCTATAGGTTAAAATAGGAACATAATCTAGGAAGTCATTCAGGGTTTTTCTTAAATTACTGAAGGCTGTGAAGTTGCCAAGTACTTGCTCTGCTCCGGACATACTTTGATAGCCAACTGGCAAAATATTAGGATTATGGGATAGGGATCAAGCTTTTAATCATTAGCACCCTGTGTCTCCAGCTCATGATTCTAAAGGTAACATCAGTCAGGACTTAATTAAAAAGTGATACAATTTCAAACTTGTTAGCCAGTGTTTTGGGTTGGGTGAGACTGAAGAAAGGGTACTTTCCAACTTAGGATTTCTTCTGCTCAGCAGATTTCTGTCCAGAATATTTTGTCTACTGTAACATTTTTATGAGAGGCTACTGAACTAAAAATCGGCTTTGGACAAAGCAGCAGCATTTATATATTTGTGAGCATTACCTATAAACAGATCCAACATTCCAAGTTTTGACCTTATGGACTCTGTGATTACCCTAGGGATTTCTCCTTGCAGAGGTCATGAACTCAGGCTGAGCAGATGCCTCCATGGCACTGCCAAGGCTCTGTCACCCATGTCTCCTAGACCAGAGATGATCTTTGCAAGTTAAAGCCAACCCTTCACTTTGGACTGAAACATACCTACATAGTATATCAAGTGTTTTATTTTACTGATGTTGCTACAGAAGAATGAAAACTGGAGAGTAATTCCAACAAAGAATAAAGCAGCAGGATTAGTTCTGCTTCTTGAAAATTATAGTCCCCAAGCAACTCTGGAAGATCTGAGAAGGAGAAACCAGACTCAGTAAAAGGGAAAGGAACAATATAATTGCAGCAGTCCAGCCACATCACTGCAGTCTCTTCAAGATGAAAGATTTCATGAGTCAGGGGACTGCCCTTAGCTCAGTGAATACCCAGGGGGAAACTGAACATAGAACCACACATGGGCTTACATATAAACACCTGTATATATATATATATGTGTGTGTGTGTGTCTGTGTCTGTGTCTTGTCTGCATCCATGTCCCATGTGTTTTTTCATGATATCTCAGTATATACTGAATGTCTGCCTACAGTCTTTACAATGCTTGTTATGTTTCCTTCACACATCCCACCCTGAACATGTGAAATTCAAAGCAAGGGCTGGAGCTTCCACTAGCCTGAGGCAGCTGGGCCCTTTTCTAGGAAAGGACTGTAGTAAGTAGGAAGTCCAGTGTTTAGTCCAAATGCTAAAGCTAGTGAAGAAAAATGTTCTTGCATCTTCCTTAGAACAGGGAAAACATGACGGTCCAGCACAGAGAATCCAAATACAAGGGCACCAAACCCATCAACTTAAAAGAGATTTTGCAGGCTTCTATTCCAGCAACACTGGGAGATGTAGTACTAGTGTAGAGTCCCAGGCAGCAGACCTTGGGTATGTGCCCATCCTCAGGAGAGAGGCAGCAATTCAGAAAGTCCCAAGCCCAGCATTTGATTTTGGCTGGCTTTGGAAGCCTCCAGCACAGCCTAGGGGCTTTCTGCATCTCTGTCCAGCAGTACTGACCCCTGCTGACCGTGTGGGGCTGGGTATTTGCACCAGGCTGCCTTTGCAGGGCTGTGGCAAGGCTGTAGCAGCAAAGGGATGTGAGCCAGACACCTGCCCAACCCATCTCACCCCTCTTTTTGGATTTGCTGCATTTTTCTGGTGCCAGAAGGAAATAATCCAACCAAAATATGCTCATCAGTGAGCAGTTCACCTCAGTGAAATGTTCAGAGCCAAGGCAGGCTCTTGGCCACGGCAACATCAACTGTTGTACAGCAGCCCTAGGAGTCACAGAGCACAGCACGGGAAGTGATCTCTCCTGGACTTGCAAAGTGCAGAACAAATTAGCCATTCCCATTACCTACACAGGATCAGTTCAGTGGAATCACTTATCAGGTAAGTTTTTATCATCCATCCACCTGCTCTTCATTGATTTACCTGTTCTCAAGGAGCTCCATTGTTTCCAGATGAATAAGTGATCACTGCACCATTTCCTACCCTGAAGTCATGTGCCTTGCCTGTAACCCCAACACTAAACCTGAGGCACAAATCTTTCTAAATAATTGCATTTCTGACAGATGCCTGAGGTACTGCCAACAGCTGTGTGGGACTGGGCTTTGGTAGTAGTATGCTTCTAGTGTTATCCTCCTCAAATGAGGCTTGCCTCTTGCTATGTCAGATAAAACTGGAGTGCAGAGAAAGAAATAACACTATAGCTGACCAACCCTTTGTCAGAAGTTACTGCACTTTTGTTTTGCAAAACCTAAGGTGGCTATCAAGCTGCTTCTGGTGCAACAGAACTTGCTGCTACTGGAGCCTGATGTAGGCTACTGGGTTACAATAGAAGCTGGCAAAGAAATGTAAAGCAACAAAAATATTAGTAGTCATAAGGCACTAAGCAGCAGAAGTAAAATGGACTAATTAAAAGTCTTTTTAAGCTGTCCCATCATGGTTGTTTTATTTGAAAGCCATTTACTGAAACTGAGCATTTTCTCTTGAATTTATGCTCCTTCTCAGGGGATTATCATCTCATTGCCACAGTTTGCACAGTTTGCCTGCATATGTGATGTGGCAGAGCACACCTTTCAGGGCTACACCATCTTCACCAAAGAGGCAACTTGGAAGTTCAGAGTTGAGCTTACTGATAATTTACACATTTAGTCCTGTCTGGAGCCACAGCTGCCCTGCATTCCCCCTGCTGGATCACACCAGGGCCTCCACACCCAACAGCACCATGGGAAAGACTGCAACCTGCTGAAGAGGTGAAAGGTCTTATGTGGCACAAGAACTAAAAGCCTGCTCTTAGTAGGTGTCCCAGCAGTTGTCAGTGGTCTCAGAGGGAAACCACTGGCAAAGGTTACATAATCTGGCCCAGTATTTCTGGGTTCTCCTGCAATGGGTGCTGCTGACTTGGTGTCACATTAGAATATACGTGGAGTATTCCCATGCAGTCTTTCACACCAGACACGAGTGACTTCTGTTCCTGCTCCAAGGAAAGCCAAAGCAAACCAGGTGCAGCCTGGGCTGTGCAGTGGCAGAAAGCTCAGAAACACTGTGACCACAGTGGCTTGGCTTCTCGTTAGGCATTGGTTTGGCTGGTGACAGGAGAGCTTTTCCATGTAACATCAATCTGCAAAAGACTTATTATTTCCTTGGACTCAGATCCTCAGAGAGCCAGGATCATGTTCCTAGTGGAGGGTTTTCTGATCTGCCAAGCATTTTGGTTTGTGGCTGTTCAGGCCTGAGACAAAGGCATCTCTTTGTGAGTCTGCAAATTCAGAGACCCCTTTCTAAAACGCTTGTGAGGGTATTTTCTGCAGAGTGCTCTTTTGGGGTAAGCAGGGACAAGTCTGAGTCTCAGGGCCCTGCAGGAAAAATGGTCAGCTACACTTCCACATGCAGAGGGGTTCTCCAGTGGTTGTAACCGTGACAGTATAGCACACAGTAAGCAAATAGTCTTGTGAGCAAGACACATAATTTTGAGGTCTAAATCAAATTCAATCTAGAAGCCTATAAGCATCAATTGTCTAGATGACAGCATTACATAAAAGAAGCCTGAACATACACTTTTAATTATTTTGCAGTTCAGTAGCAACTGGAAACCTCAGTGGAGTCATGCTGCAGCATGCCAAGCACTATATTAATAAATGTCATGGGCTGGTCCTTACCCCAGAGAACCCAGTGTACACAGACAAGGCATATTCTAAGAAGGAAGCAGAGATGCAGAGACAGATGACAAGAATACCCCAAGGCCAAACAGTAGGTGGTTGGTGGGGCAGAGATTTCCCAGCACCACACTGCTTTCAGGCCTCAAGAGTCCTGGCTTTGTGGACCATCAATTGGCAGTGGTCAACCACAAAGCCTCGCTAAGTATATAAAAGTCAAATTATGCTTTTGCCTTACATTCCAGTACCTTTTTGGAGGAGATAGGAGTTTGGGATTTTTTTGTGTGTGTGTTTTTGTTGTTGTTGTTGTTGTTTGTTTATTTGTGTTGGTTTTGGTTTGTTGGTTTTTTTTTTCCCTTGTGGTCTCAATTATTGTTTTCCTGCTAAGAAGGTTTCTGTAATTGCTTACAGAGACAAAGAAATATCAGGTATCTAGCACTGTCTTCTTCACACCATTGGGTACACATCCCCCATGTGGTGAAAATACAGGCATTCACCAAGAAGCAACATTTGTTTTTCCACTCCCAGAATGGAACACCAGAACCTCTGTCCTGTGTCTCAGTGCATAAATACACTCCAGGCTGGCTGTGTACCACTCACTGGGCAGAAGCAACTGGATTTTTAAACTTTATTGTAAGTGCCTAAGACCTTTCAGAACAGAGCAGATATGAAGCAGACTGAAAGCCAGTCAAAAGAATTGCAAACAGCTCCATGCCCAGCTTCAAAAACCTGATGGAAACGTATCAGCCAGGTACAGGTGACTTGGAGACCACCTGCTTTGTCCATCACAGTGTGTCCTGAGCTTTCTGCGTGCTGGTAACATTGCACCAGCCACAGACAGAACAGGAGGCAGAACGAAGCAGGGAGCTTCCTCAAGAAATTCAGGAATGCAGCATCCATCCTGCAATCATTTCAGCCCATCAAATCATTTATCTTCTGGTAATTGATGTTTAAGAAAGACTGTTCTTGAAAAACAGCTGTGGACCAGAGGCCTCTAAGTATTCTCAGTCTCTGGGTTCAGGGTCATGAGACAGTGCCTCACATTACACCAGGCTCACTGCCAAGGCATCAACAGGGGACGAGTTCAGTGTAATTGCAAAGCACTGTCCCAGCTCTCTGTAGGTTTCGATGGCTTATGCCGGGGCTTGGACAGCAAGAATCACCTCTCTGTGTGCAACATAAAATAGTGTTTTATGGGAGTGTGAGGATATAGATTAGTGCCACTCCACAGCTCAAACACACCAAAAATTATTGGCTTTCTTTGGACATAAATACCAACCTGGTTGAAGCTTACTCCTTCAGTAGGTACTAATGATACACTTGGCTTTCTGGCCATGTTCTGAAATAAAAAGGACTGTTATTAATCACCTACAATCAATGTATTCATTACATTATGTGAGACCTGGATGATTCTGTTATGCATTTTCAATTAAATAAAAAATGTGTTTATTGCAGAATTTAGCAAGTCGAATGGGTTTCTTATGTACATTAAATGCTCTTCCAAGATTGCTCTGTTCTTGCAATGTCCAGATGGACAGCAAACATGAAGAATTGCTTACACAGGGATGTAGGTGAAAGACAGGTCTTTAGCACTGTAGCTAACAGCCCACCACCTAAAATAACCCATGATCCTCATTAGACTGGACAGATTTATAGAGGTGAAGATGCCAAAGTAGCCTGTGGAATACCTTGCTAATACCAGGCATGACACTGGAGAAACGCCTCACGTGTTGCCTGTTTCAGCAGGCAGAAACAGTAACCTGTTTTCCAGGTTGAGGAATGATGGAGGTTAGAGGGTGACTTGAGTTGCCACAGTAACAATCTCAAAGGGGACAAAGGAAATAAAGTTAAATAGAGGTGGTAAAATCAGTTTTTCCTCTTGCTAACTATATTACTTTAACACAAAATTGCTGAATATGATTGCTACTAGATAAGGAATGACAGTTCTTTAGTCTGTTGGTCCAAATTCCCTTCCAACACAGGCAGAAGCACTGAAAACAGCACCAGTGACAACTAACAGAAAAAAAAAGAGAGCCAAAATAACTGCTGTATATGTATAGCTTACATAATAAAGAAAGATGTTGCAGGTTTGTTTGTTACAGAAATTTTTGCAACAGAATGGAACATGACGTATAAAGCAACAGCTGTAGTGAATCCTGGACAATTGTAGGGAGAAATTCATATTGCCTTGACCCCTGACTGCCTTAAACAGGAACACTGACTGGGAGATGGGGACTGGGATCTCAGGTAGAACATTTCATGTAAAAATTTGGGTTGCTCTACCAGAATTTTTCACCCCATTCACCAGACAGCTCAGGCTCAAACACTGAGGAAAACCACTACTATCTTTTTAACCCAGAGTTCAGAATATTCTTGGTTCAAATCTGCTGTCTCAGCACAAGACTTTAAAGTGGAGTTCTGCCATCACAGCTAAAGTATACCTGGTGTGGTAAAGTATCCTACTATGGGAAGGACCCTCAGTCCTTCCCTTTCAGTACAGAAACAGGAACCAATGCCTGAAATTACTTGTTCAGGACTAGAAGACTGGGTTTTGTCCTGTGGATTAATCATTACTTTATAAAAAGCAAAAGATCCAACATGAGAAACAGAGTGCTTGCTTGCAACATCTTTCTCCAGCTCTCTCAAGGGTATTATACTTCGTTCCTGGTAGCTGGGGCAATGTCCTTGGGAAGATGTGCAGTTTCAGATTCCCTCAGGCAGAGGAGTCAGTCAAGCCCCAGGACTGCCACATCCCAGCCCCAACCATCTATGTACTCAGTACAGCCAGCATGTGCTGGGCTGTAATACCTGAGCCTAATCTTGTAAAGAACCTTTAGCTCCTCAAACAAAGCAGCTCTTTGTAGATGTCAGAGCATCAGCTCTTCCCGAAAGGTTAAACAGGGCCTTGACTCCTTCAATTATTTGGCTTGGAGACAATAAGCTTTTGCAGGCTAAGCAAAGCTCTGCATGTGAGAACAGCTGAGCTGACATGTATTTAGTATGTTGCCGGCTTCTCCTCCCAGAGGCTTTGATCAATGTTCAGAGAACAGGTAAATTGAGCAGCCCATGCCCAGATGCCAGTGGCAGTTCCAACAAGACACTCTGGCAAGAAAACCTCCTGACGGAATAAAAATGGGAGGTCTGTGGTGCAAATAATGAATGCCACACAAATGCTCCCATCTGCTGATCTAATGAACTCTGCTGATGGATCCTCAATGAGTTTTCCTCTTTGGTTTTACACCACGTGACTAACATATTTTCTCCATTTTCAATGCCGAGCACTAAAGCTTAGAGAAATTTGGTGAAAGCCACAGAGCAAATCTGCCATGCCAGAATAGAACTTCAGACTTTCAGCTCCTATTTGTTGTTTCCCTGTGTTTTCCTCACTTGGTCTTATTACTTCTTGGTGCACTGAGAGCAGGGACTCCTGTGAAGCTACTAGGAAATATGACTGGAGACCACATTACTCTAGTCCTACCTGTCTAATCAAGCCCATCTCCTGTGTCCCTTGAGAGCACTGGGATGCACTGGGTGACCTTGGGGGTGCAGAAAACCCTAAAAGATGTCTCCCTGGGTATTGAATGGTCAGTTCTATTTTAGGTCATGCCTTTGTATTACAATGCCATCTTCAGATTTAGAAGAACTGGGTGCAGACACTGGACATAGAGAGAGGGACAAAGGAGACAGTAATACCAGCAAATAAACTGGGCACAGGTCCAATCTCTGATCCTGAGGACAGTGACCTGCCAGGACAGATCCGTCCAGTTCAGCTTTTTGCAGCAGGGTGGCAACATACAAACCACTTAGTGTGACTGAGTCCAAGCTAACTCCCAAGCTGGGAGATGAACATTGCCTGAAAGTCCAAGCTGACTTAAGTCCAAACCTATTCAGGTCCAAACCACACTAGGAACAGCAACAGGTCAAGAAGACCCCACAGACACCACACGAGCTGCAGCAGCAAACCTTCTTCCTCAGTGGAGAGGGTGTCTAGTCCACCTCTGAGTGCACACACAGGATCAGAACGGGGCAGTCTCTGCCAGAAAAAAGGCATTTTCATTGCCAGGGTGTCTCAGAACAGCATCCTCTTACTCGCAGCAGCCACACCTATGATCCCCCAGCAGAAGGAACCCTCTACACCAGCACTCCCCAGCTATTCCCAAAGTCACACAGATTATAACATAGCAGTGCAGACTCTTCAAATCCTTATGGCTGAAGATGATCAGAGGTTGTTTGTATGGTCTTGTCCAGCACCAGAGCTTGGGAAATGGTCAGCTGCAGAAAACTGACAGTCATCTGCACCCTGAAGAGTCAGTGACACCTTCAAATGGCATAGTTGACAGCAAAGGGAGCATTTGCTTGTGCTCTCATTGCTGGGGCACTGATTCATCTTTTCTGGTTAATGAAAAGCACTGAGTCAATTTTTTCTGTAAAAAGAACTGTTGCAGCAACAACACAGGAAACAACATTACAAGGAGAAAATCCAGACAGGACAGATGTATCCAAAGCCTCAGAGCATCTTGATAGAGATCAGGGGGAGAGCAAGTTAAAGTTGTGGTGGCAAATGGGATTGGATTGATATTAATATGAATAAATTGTGTCAAAGCTACAAAAAGCTACTGAAGAGCAGCCTATTTCTATTTCATAGAGGCCTATGAATCCAATTCATAGCCAAATTAGCAACCCAGACAGTGAACTACCCATCCAGACCAGAAGCTATCTTTAAAAACACCAGGATCTCTATCTTGCCTTCAGACCATCCCAGACCTCTGGGGGTGAGCATGAGGAGGAAAGAACAGGAAATAAGGGAATGTACCATGAAAAATATAAAGCAGTCTATAAAGTTTAGCCTTGTGGACTGGCAGTGCAAAAGAGATCATAAAAGAGCATAACCAAAGTGCACTGACAAAAAGGAAACACCTGACCTTGAAAAGATAAAAAGATTTAATGATGTTGTTAAAGTATCTGTAATTTATGATGCCATTCTGCTGCTTTATAGCATATGAACCAAGGTGAATAATTTTTTTTTGTTTTGACTTGCTGTCTTTCTTAAAACCAATTCTTCCCTAATTTTATTTGGCACATTCTTAAATAGAAAGGATGAGACTTTACCAAATTCTCTTTCAAAGTGTCAAATAAGTATTTCACCCTCTGATATGAACCACAACTGCTGTACAAGTAAAAATTGGTCACACACAGTGCAAAGAAAGGCAAAAAACATGTCTATTCTCAAATTTCTTCACCAATGTAGTTCCATGCTTTGAAGAGTGGTTTAGAAAATGCCTTAAGCAAAACCATGCTCAAATTGATTTCAACAACCCAATCAATTTAACAATATCAATAAGCTTTAAACTGTGGTAGTTAAATCAGCACAAAACTGCCTGTGGAAGATGCTTCAGAGCTCCTATTAAAAACATCCCTGGTTTATCAGCAAATTTCTGACATGCATATAGAAGAGCCCTTGAAAACATGGGTTTAAGCAAGCCAAAGCAGAACAGTTAACAACTAGGATAGAGCCACTCCCTAACTACCAACTGCAAAACCAGCTCCCTTCAGAAAGAGGAGAAGCATTTTTAGAAGAGACAGCCTCTCCCAGCTGGCCATCTCTCTCTGAGACTAACTGTTGGCAAATTTGTCCCACTTGTGTACCTCAAAGAGCAGCAGACGCTGCTGAAGATGGGCTGGCTAGCTGGGACATCAAACTGTCTGCAGCCAGGGGGAGTAACTCATAATGCTGGATGGAGCTGATGACTGGGCAGCTAAAGCACCTGAAAAGTGTCAGTCAAGATTCAGTGAACTACACCCACCACTTCATTCAAATGGGCAGGCCAAGTCCAAATCCTCAGTTAAAATGCTTGCATTTATGGAGCCCCCTTTGCTTATTTAATCAGTTCCTAGGAAGTTCAGAAGAAACTCAAGTTTATGAGCTGATGTCTTACACTCTGCAGAACAGCTATCTTGAAAAGTGCACTAACAGCTTTGACTGGCTGAGAATACGGCCTTGTAGATGTCCAGTGCTGATCCCAAAGATCCTGTGATCCCTCAGCCAAAGTTGCTTATCCACCTTCAATTCTGGCTCTTTGTTCTGAGATCCAGCCATGTCCCTGCAGCAAAGCTTTTCCCCAGCCCAATTTGATCAGCACTGTTTTACTGACTGGGACAGAGGTCCTTGCTTAAAAACACCTTTCACTGATTGAAAACATGGATGAGAAAATCCCAATCAAAACCACTAACTGTGAAATTCCAGTGTCATCTGAGGCTACCAGATAATTCTCTGACGTCTCCTCACCTTCTCTCCACGTCCTCAGTGGTGGAGCAAAGTGAGTGGAGACAAACCAGCCAACTGGTCTCCAGGTTGATTGCTTGACACTTCTGGACATCTGTTCCTGAGAGCAATCTGACCCTAAATAGGTGTTTTTAAACAGATTGCCAAGTGTCTGTCAGTGATGGCCATGGTGCAGGACATGGTGCAGTACTGTCATGGCAGCCTTGTGCCCACCATGAGAAAAGACTTTTCCTCATGGGCAAATTTGCCTACACAGAGATCACTGAAAATTATACACAACAGGGTAACATCTCTCCTTGTTTTTAGGCTGGATGTTTCAAAAACCACTCTAACTACAAAAAGCTGAATTTTGTGTGTCTGTAAGAGACACCTCAAGAAAAATAAGAGGCCACACCAAACTTGGAGGACTTCTGCCACTCTGACACCTTTAGCACCATCAAACAGGATCCCCAACTGCCACAGCTTATCAGTTTCTCACATTTGTTGACTGTTAAATTCTCAAAAACATTTTTATTCACAATTAAGCCACAATACAAAACTTTTTCTCTTCCAAAACAGGGAATTACTCCTGTTCCTAAAACTGAACAAAAAGAAGCAGATTTTAAGTGACTTTCAAAATCACACAGGATAGTGAAGGTAAGAAGTTCAGTTCTACTGGTCCAGTGGTCTAACTGTAAGACCACCTTTCCTTCCAGACACTCTGCTTTAATGGGAAGCTGAGATAATGAAGAGGTTTCCCATGCTGCTGTGTCCCATCATTGTCTGCTCTGCAGGGCAGGAAGCACCACTGTTATTCTGCACTAGGCAATGCCTATGCATCCACCTCTGCAGTGAAAACACAGCACCCACAGCCAAGGACACTGCTGATGAGACGTCACACTGAAATGGATGCCCAGGATGTTTGTGATCAGCAGGGTTGTAGATCTCTGCACCTGGAACCAGTCCAATGCAGAGCTAATAGTCTTCAGCTGCCCACATTGTGGCTTACTCCCATTCCTGGATCCCAGCTGCTCTGTAGTTAAGTGTGGCAACCTTTTTTCTTGTGTGGGGTAAAATAGGGACACAGAGAAATGTTCTTTGCAACACATCACATGAATGGGCACTCTCTGCCTCCATTCCCACCTTCCTCAATTGACTTAAATCACATACATCCTACAGCAACTAAAAATACATGAAGGCCCTGTCTGCTGCTATAGCCCTAGGAGGAGGAATGCTCTGGAGACCCCAGGATGAGAAGCAAAACCACTAAAAAGTTCTGTGCCTGGATGCACCTTCAGACTGTCTTTTTGCAAACCTTTACAGGATTGTCCCAGGTGGGCTTGTGACCCCTGGCACATTTGAGCTCGCACAGGTAAAATTCCTGCTGCCTTCCAGTGGTGTCTGCATTTTTACAGCATTTGTGCAAAACAAACAGATCCCCACGGGAATGAGGAGGCCTTTCTGCCAAGAGGCTCAATCATAGGAGCAGCCTCATGGGCCTTGCGGGGGCCGATGCGATGAGTAAGGACTAGTCCCATGAGTAAGACCCATGGGACTGGACGCAGCTTGTCATTCAGTTTTCAAGTGCGTGCAGGCCTGCTAAAGCTGACCTATAAATTGGGAAAGAACGCCAACATTAATGGGTACACTGTCCTCTCTTCTAAGGCAAATCCTGGGATGCCTGAGGCAGTCTTCTTTCCCATCAAATTTCCCTGGTTTCTCCAGGAAGCCTCAAACTTGGGGTTTGTGGCCCTTGACTGAAATGAGAATATAATCTGACAATTTAGAAGAGCCCCACCAATTTCCCAAACACTGCCTGCTCTCCTTGCTTTCCCTGGAGTCCCTCCAATGCAGTAGTCAGCATGCTAAAGCCCTAGCATGTACTTTTTACTCTCTGTAAAAAATGCATGCAAGAGTGTTTACACCAGCAGGGTGAGAAGGGCCAGAGCAGGGGCTGCAGGCAGGCAACACCACTGCAATTCCTCTGTTGAGATATTCCCCTCCACTTTTTGGAGTGAGAGCTGACCTCTTGTCAGAGCTCTTTGGATGAATCACTTTTCCTTTATAAATGTTTTTACTGATTCTACAGCAACTGAATAAACTCAGAGAAGGAGAGTTTGCTGGAGGCAGGTGTGTAACTCACCTTCCCTGCTCTTTCAATAACTCATTCCCACAGGTACATTTACAGTAACATATGAGCATTGTGCATGAGTAGAAACACAACTGTAACTTCTGCAGTGTCAGCAGCACCAATTGTGAATGAAAACCAAACAAAAACATGTTGTAAATGCTGATTGAGCAGGGAATGCCCTAAGATTGGAGCCACTGGAATTTGTGATGTACTAAACCACAGTGAATATGTGTTTGCATTCTTCCTATGTATCTTTGATCGCTATTCTTGGATTCGTTATCACCAATTAGCATATGCATGCAATATTACCATCGTATCACCAGCATATTATCAGCTCCTGGTTGTACACACAATCATTTAATTTCCTCATCTCTCTGAAACACCTTCTGCTACATGGCTGACACAGAACAAAACTGAAGAGGGAAAAGATCACCGAGGACACTGACCTAGTAAAAGGTTTGCTGAAGCCAGTCTGTTTACAAGGGATTACTACAATGTGCTGATTAAAGAGATTATGATTATCTCTTTCTAAGAGATTTATCTGCTGTGATTGTGTGTACATAAATGCTTCACTGCAAGCAGCTAGAGGAAAAGCTACAGTCAGATAGTACCAGATCTACAACCAAAGTATTTGGGATAAGTAATAGCAAATCTCTTAGGAAGCAAAGAATATCTAGCCAGATGCCACTGAATCTTGGCTGGGCAACATTTCATCTGACAAAGCCAGTGCCCAATCTCCATCTGGCAAGAACTGGCAAAACTCCAGTGACTGGCTGAAGAGCTGGCCTATATTCAGCAGAAATCCCATCTTTCCCTCCTGCTTTCAAAACACACCAGGCAGAAAGTCAAGAAACCTTGCAAAGAATCAAAAGTGAGCTAATGGCTCATGTGGGTCAAGGTGGACTACCATAAATCAGCTTTCAGATTAGGCTTCGAGAAACCCTCTGGGGCTATAGTGATGCAAGATGCCACGCACACAACACGGCTGTGGTAGGTCATAGCCAACATACAATGCTGCAGATGTGGAAAAGGGGGGAAATCCAGACCCAAACCTTTTTACAGAATTATTAGTCAATGTAGTATCTAAGCTTAAAAAAAAAAAAAAAAAAAGGAAGTTTGGAGATCAAAGGTCAAGGATAGGTGATGTCAAACTCACATCCAAGTAAAAATGTCAAGAAAACAATGTTCTCCATGGCCAGACTTGAAGGGGCAGAAGGGCCACCCCAAGTGATGTGGATGTAGGCAGCCAGGGCAGAGATTCTGGCAGTGGCTGCCTTGTTCCATGTTGCTCTGACAGAGCAGCTGCAGCTCCATGACCTAAGTTCCTCCAGCAAAGCTTTGCCTCTGAGCAGGACTCTCCCAGTTGATTGGTACTCTTGGAATTGCTGGGGGATGGAACTTCTTAAATTGGGGGTTGCAAAAACTGGGACTTCAGAGCAGACCCATGACAGTTAGTTTTTTGTGATCATCTTTTCTGGCACTGCAACATGGAAAAAGGTCTCTTTTAACTCCAGGCTATGGAAGAACAGTTGTAACATATTTTGCCACAGTGGATTAAGACATCCCCTTTATCTTGCAGCACATCCAGGCAGATGGAGCTCACAAGAGCACCCCAGTTACCCAGCCCATGCACAGGGGATTGGCCTGTCACACACAGGCACTGAGACCAGCTAAAGGCACCCACACACTCTGCCACCATGTCACCTCATCCATTGCCTGACAGTCTGGGGGGGATGACAACGGGAGAATGGTGTTGCAAAATGATTCAGCGCCAAAAATCACCCTGGCCAAGCCAAGAGCTGCAGTGCACGTTGCTTGCTGATAGAGGTACTACAACATAGTGTTTGTAGTGTCCCCAGCTCCTGGAGTGTCACCCCGGGGAGAGGTTACCCACAACAGAGGTCACTGACAGCCCAAGAAGCAGCTGCCACATTCATTATGAAAGAGAAGCAGGCAGCCAACCAGAGGAAATGTCAGTGATCATCTTCAGTGCAGGATTCCAGTTCATACCTCAGGACAGATGGAAAGATAGATCTTAGGTTCTCACAGTTTCTAGACCTTGCTCCTATGCCTGTGTCTTTTATCTTTAACACCTCTCTTTCCTGGGTAGCACCCCAACTGCCCCAGGGACAAGCTCCTCTTAGGCTGTGATTCTTGCAGGCAAGAGTGGTGCTACTCTAGCCTTGATCTGAACACGGGGACACAAGTCAGGTAAGGTGGTTTCAGACATAATCTCCTCATCATCACTGAGTTTCCTGTCTGCTTGCACTAACTGGTGGCAAGTCTCAGGCTTAGATGATCTGCACCACAGAGGGAATCAGTGCTCACCTTGCCCTCTCCAGACCCTTTCAACAGTCCCTGCTTTGGACTTCTGGGTCCCCACAGCAGAACATCACAGTAAATCCAGCTTCCAGCTCCTTCCATGCTTGCCCAAATCTATTCTCCAGAAGACTGAACCATGGCATTTTCTTTTCCTCCTGCTTGCATTGGTATAGAATAGATCAACATCTGCTAGCAAGCTTTGTGATAAAAGGAGACCCTTGCATTAAGAGTTTCTATCACTGGATGCAGAATTTTACTAAAATGAGAAAAAACAAATTATTGACACTCTTTTGCTTCTCTCCATGCCCCTGCTGGGGCTATACCCAAATTAGTCCCATCTGCCACCCTGCTTCAAATTTAAAAGCAGCAGTAATCCATAGATCCTTGCAACTGTGATTAATTCTATCTAAGAAGGAAGAAAACCTCAGAATTCAATGAAGAAGTTACCACATACAAAAGAGATGTTGCCTAATAGTGACTCGCTTTTATTTTATTAGAAATATAACACTGAAATTAGTTACTAATGTTTTGAGGTCTGCCTTTGATCTTAATAATATATGTGGTGAGAATTGGACAAATTGGTAATTGTCTCCAGCTGGAGACAAAGCGGTTGGAGGAGAAGCCATTTCAGGATCCTCTGTAGTTGCTTAAGTAAATCCCAGGATTAGGAACATGCAAATTTTACTGAAGGAGGGAAGAGAGAAGAGACTTGCAGTGCTGAATAGAAAAACAAACAAAAATTATTGTAGGTGGGCTAGGAACTGAAAATTCTTGATTTTAATTGATTTCAAGAAAATGGAAAATTCAGTTTTTCCCTGTTCTGTCTGCAGTGAAAGCCAAAGGCTGCTTCACAGGTGCAGCTGACAAATCTATCCAAAAGTTTTGTCATAGCTAGGACAAAGAGAAAGAAGAGACACGACAGAGAATTGTTTCTGGAAGTCTCCTCTGCTGTATGTATGGGTACAAATGAGTAATGCTTCACAATGGGATGTTTGAACCGTAGTTTGAAGCTTGTTTCCTTCTGCAATCCAAGCTGAAATTTTGTGTAAAGGACACCTGTCCTGCTTGCTGAGCGAGGTGAGCCCTATCCCCAAGATATCTTGTAGCTCAGGGATGAAGACATGATGGCTTCTCTAGTCAGCTTGTGCAAGAGACAACAGTTTTCTAGCCTGTTGTGAGTGGTGCCTGAATCCTTCAAGAGTCCTGCCTAAAAATTCTGGGGAATTCAGGTCAGAGTTTAAGCAGGTCAAAACTATACTTTTAAACAGGGAAAAAAAAATTAGAAGTACTTTTGGAACAGCAGAAATTATGTCCTCTCAAGCTCTATTTTCCAGCAGGATGACAGAAATACTACCTTCAAGACTACTAGCAGTAAGACTGGCATTCTTCCAAAGAGATTTTATTCCACAAACACATCCCTTATGATCTAATTTTTTGTTCTGTACCTGTGTTTCATAGAATTATAGAATAGTTTCGGTTGGAAGGAACCTCTGGATCATCTAGTTCCAAGAGACCTTCCATCAGACCAGGTTGGTGAAAGCCCCATCCATTTAATGAATGAAAAATAACAAAAATAAATAAATGAAAGAAACATACTCTCTAATAATTTCAGATGTTATCAGCAACAATTTAAAACAAGCTGGAGATATTTTCATTTGTTGCTCTGGTTTCAAAAGCATTAGGGAAAGATCCTGTATAGGAAAAGGAGAGTACTTATAGAAGCAGAAGGCATTTGTGGACTGCAGGGAGATGTTCTCAATTTTTATTTGTAGAACATACCTTAATGGAACTACACTGAAGTGGTTTACTTGTGGTTCACAGATTGGGTGTTACTCATATGAGGCTGATTCGGGCAGGAGCCATCAAACACTTCAGACTGCTCAGCCTTATAACATGCATGATATGGCCATGGAAAGCATCTTCAGATTTCTTCACACTACCTAGTCAGAGCCTGGAAGCTGTTTTGTTTCTGAGGAGGGATTTCCAGGCTTGGATATCTGTGGTTAGAAGCAGCTCCAGTCTTCCAGATTTAAGGCCAATGACCACTATTGAAAGTTAGAGGTTCAGCAACCTTTCTGGCAGTAGTACTTCTCTGCTAATAACAGAAGACCTCAGAGTAAGACCCTGGGAGAAAAAAAAAATCTTATAGTTCACATAAATTTTCAGGTATTTTTAAAGAGGACATAAGGGAATATGCACTGATCCACTGTTTGCTTATACCTTGCTTTGCATGACGTGATTTGCAAATGCTAGCTCTTGCTCTGCTCTATGAATTCCTTGTGAGCTCAATTCATCTCTGTAACTGCAAATATATAATTCTTGATTTTCTTTGAATTTTGTTCCCAGCTCTTCTAGTCCCTTGCTGTCCATTTTCAGTGGTATTATCTACAAGGATTGGTATTGTTGGGGCAGAGAGAGCAGGAAGGAGACTCAAGTCAGTGGTAACTTCCCCAATCCATTGTTCTTGAAGAACATGTATTCTGAAATGCATGAGCATCAGTACCTGCACCCTGCATCTTGCTACAGAACCCTGTGGGTTGGCTTACAGCCCAAACCCACAATCTTACCAAAAGGAGAAACAAAGAGCAGGGATGAGACTGCTATCTGTCCTGTAAACCCATTCATGTTCTGTTCTGCCCTTTTTCCCATGTAAAGTTCATGGGCCAGATGTGTTGTGAAACTGCTCCTTAGATGTTTCATCTGGATCCTAACCACTTGCTCTATGATGTTATAGTAACAGCTCATCCCTACAGGCTCAGCATTGCAATTTGTTTCTCCCGGAGCTGGGAAGAACCTCATTCTGGCCCTTGCACTCTGCTTTGGCAGGTTGCCAGTAACACACCAGACTGACACAATGTTGTCTCCAGCAGCCACAGACCCTGCTTCTAGCTCAGCCTGGCCTTGGAGCCACATCCCAGCACGTCTGCACCGGTGCACTTCAAGGGTGTGACTTAGCCTCCATCTCCACTGTGATTCCACTGCACATCTGCTGCTGACTCTGTCCTGTTTCAGCCTTTCTTGCCCTTTAGCACCCAGGACCCCTTTCTGCCATGTCCTGACAAAAACCCAGAGGTGGGAAGTGGAGAGGTAGGCACTTTCACTGTTTCCACAGAATTGCAGGAAATGGGACAAAGTGACTTTTGGAGGACCCTGAGTCCTCCACTGCTTCTGGAGGAGGATAAGCTCTGCCTACCCTGCATCAGTTAGGTGTTTAGCTAATCTTCTCCTAAGCTCCTGTGATGGAAATATCACAGCCTTCAGCCCTCCCACAGACAACTATAGGCAGAGCAAAGTTCCCTGCTCCATTGCAGATACGTAAGGAAAAGCATAAGGAACAGGTCAAGAAGAGAGCAAGCTTCTCAACAAATGCTTCCAGCTTCAGGCAGTCACTGAAGGTTTCTTGAGCTGGAGATGGCAATCAGGTTCTGAGGTAAAGTAAAGCTCAGCAGATATCTCACCTCTTCTAGGACTAATACCTATGTTTGGCCTCCCTAATAGCCTAAGGTAACTGGTCCCACAATGTCCATGTTTATCATACATACAACTCTACATGTTTGTCTTAAACCTGCTCCCTGATAATTTTATTTGGTAGTATGTGGATCTTACATTATGAAGAATACTTAGCAGTTTTGCAACCTTTCTTTACAGACCATTCCAACTATTCCATAAGCTTCTATTATATGACTGCTCAGTTGTCTCTATTTCCAAGCTGAAGTGTTCCCCACTATTTGGTCTTTATTTGTAAGGAAGCTCTTCATTTTCTTATAAAAAATGCTGTTTCTCTTCAGTGCATAGCTGTACCACAACCTTTCTCACAGTGAGCTGACCAGAACTCAACCTAACAGTACAGGAGCTCTTGAGGCTCATGCATAGTGCAGATATTACTTTTTAAAATATTCCTCTCCTCTCATTTCCATAACTTTGGACTATTCAGCTGAATGCTGAATCAATGCTTTCAGACAACTTTGTCCAAAATCTTTTCTGAATACCAGTTAAGAGCTGACAGCTCACTGTTGTGACCCTGCAGCTGACTGGATTTTCCTGCCTGTCCCTATTACTTTGCAGAGCTGATGTGCCACTGCCATGTCACATTTTGTCATGCTGACAGCACTTTGTTTTCTATTCAAGTTTAATGAACTGTCCTACAGCTCTGTGCAGCCTTCTTTATTTTTTACTTTCCTGATTATTTATTGTGATTATTTATCTTTCCAAATCAGTTACAAATATATGGAAGTGCACAGCGTCCCTGGGAACACTCACACTCCCCTTTTCCTGTAAGAGAAACTGCCTATTGACTGCCACCCTTTCTTTCCTGTCTATAACAATTTACCAACCCACAGGACACCTCCTCTTACCCAAGAACTGACAGAAACCAAGCCTATTTTGCAAGAAAAAGGCAAGATATAGTATAAAGAGCTTTTCAGAAAAGCAAATATTTTGAATTTTTGGCATATTTAAGGATATCCCAAACATGGGACACCTTCTGTACAAGCAGTTACTGAATAGTTCAGCACTTAGTCTGGAAAAGAGACAACTGAAAAGGGTCATGAAAGAAGCCTGCAAAATCAAAAGCATTGTCACAAAGAGGATGAGAAGCAAACAGCTGCCTCACTGTTTCCTCAAAGCCAACAGCTGCACTGAGGCTCAGGTGAAGCCATGGAGCCAGGCACAGCATTATCCATAGGAAGTGTCACACCACGCAGTGGCAGTAAATGCTGTGGGAGCAAAAATCTACAGGCTCCAAGGGGAAGCTGGAAGAGTGTACAGAAACCATTTCCAGCTAAGGTTGTTCCCAAGCTGAATGGTGCTGGTAGCTTGTTGAGTAATAGGTAGAAGGTGCTGCTGTAGGAACACGTCACAAGTCCAAGTCAACATGGGCTACACCAAAACTATGCATTGCTCAAAGAAGTCACATGAAAGAAAAAACAACTTATCTGAGATTGCAAATGTTCACAGCATTTTTGCCTCTCCCCAGGTGCTCTGTCAGTTTGCAATCCCATTGGCCTTGTCTAATCCTACAACCATGCAAGAAACCTACAGAGTCACCCTCAGAGGCTGAAGCTGTTCTCTGGGGGAAACTATAAAGCCTTTTACATATAAAGCCCAACTAAAAATGGCATTTAAGACCTAACTTGCTCCTGACTGTGGCTCCAGTCATCTTTGTGAGCAGGATCCACAGTTTCAAGGGCACAAACCACACAATAGTAGACTCTGCTGGTCTTCTTTAGCTCAGAAGTAAAATAGAAGAAAAAAAACCCAGTGTATTGTTCTGATTCTTTATAAATATTTTTTAAAGATCCTCTTTTATTTCTCACTAATTGTGTATCTTCTAGAGAAAAGGATGTCTTTGGTTTAAATCATTAGCAACAACAACTGGGGACAGGGATGTTTTGACAAATACAGTCTCTAATTATATCACCAATTTCAGAGCAGGGAATGCACTTTTTTTCCTACCTTCTGTTTAAGGCAGAATTTATTTGCATTTAACCATCTTCCTCGTGTATGGTGTGCCATAGTGTCAGGAAATCAAAGATGTAAACAGTCTTGTCCATCAGAGCAGACCAAAATTTCAGCTCCTTCCACAGCAGTTAAGACAGTGCTCTGACAGAAACAGTGTGTGGATTTGAAAACTTTCACTTTCTAGTATCACTGCATCATGGAATACTTTGGGTTGAAAGGGTCCTTTAAAGGTAACCTAGTCCAACCTCCTGCTACAAGCCCAGGACATCTTCAACTAGATCAGGTTGCTCAGAATTCCATCCAACTTGACCCTGAAGGATTCCAGAGATGGAGCTTCCACCACCTCTCAGGGCAACCTGTGCCAGTGTTTCATCACATTCATCGTAAATAACTTCTTCCTTATATATGATCTAAATCAACCCTCTTTCTGTTTAAAACCATTACCCCTTGTCCTATTTCCACAAGCCCTGATAAAATGTTTGTCCCCATCTTTCTGCCTCTGCCCCACCTTGTTCTTCTGAGACACTGTCCTCATCTCTTCTGATTTTGGGACCCACCACAGCACATACATTGGGAATGTTTGTGAAGCAATGGGACAGCAGAAATCTTACACAGCTTTCAGTGTTTTCCTGCATCTTCATTCCACTTCAGGAAATTATCTGGGAACAAGGAAGTGGGTTTGTGAAAAGCATACAGCAGATCTGATTTTCCAAGGGGAGCACCCTGCTGGACTTTGGCCTCTGAAGCAGAGCAGAAACCATGGTCTGCTCTGCCCAGCCACCATTAGGGGCCAGGGCAGCAGCTCTGAGAGCCAGGGACTTCTAACACCTACACAGCCACTTCTCCTTACCCCAGCATGACAGACTCCTTCCCCTCAACAGCCCCCAAACTGACAGCAACCAGTAAGCCAGGCAGTATCTTGTCATTGGCACAATAAATACACAGCCAATATCATCTCAACACAGGTTGCAATCATCTCAACTCATCCTCCAATGCCAGCGAGAGTGTATCTTGCACCAAAGCAGCTGGGTCAACCCCATTGTTTTGGAAGCTGTGTAGATGGAAAAGACAAGATCTGCAGGTGGAACAAAAGCCCAAAGAAAATGAATCGAAAAAAAATATTCAGTAACGGTTCAAAGCCTGCATGTGGGATGAAAGCTGGCTTATGCTTGATAATTCTAAGAAATGATTCAGTAATAGTTCATCCTGTACAATGGGTTCTCTGTAATGAATGCAAACAGCATCCATGAGAGCCAATAAAAATTATGTACCAGTCATTCAGATTAGCTCTCTCTGCCTCTGGGTAGTTACGTACCCAAGTAAGAACTTTCAGTTGAGAGAAAACTATCACATGCTAGTTTAGTTCACCCGAGATACAGGTCTGTTGTTGAGGGATTTGGAGTGTGGCACCACAGCTCGCTCACATGTTATCACTGCTTCTCCAGTTAAAACACATGAGATCCCATTGATGTAACAGAATTTCCCTCCTTCAATGCTTGAAATCCACATGCAAAACAGTGTTCAAAGAAAACTGAATAGCTTTCAGATTTCTTGCTTTTATCTGATTTAGAAACTGACTGAAGTACCCCAGAATGGCTACCGTTCCTTATGAATTTATGTCCTTCTGCCTTAGGGCTTAATACTCCTTTCTCTGAACCCAGTGGACAACTTTACTTTTATAGACCCTTGACATTTATGGAAGAAAATTAAATCTCCTATGGAAAGTTTTGATTCTATTGCTTTTCAGCTTGGTGGTGAGGAACACTGCCTAGGATCCACTGGGAGCCTGTGGTACCTTGCTGAAATACCGAAGATATTTCTAAATACATCAGCTTTAAAATGCACGGACATACAGAAGGCTTTTAAGAAAGAGCACAAAGATTGCTCAGAGAATGCAGAGTAGAGGGAAGGCTGGAGACATGGATGCTGCCAAAATCTTAGGACAGCCTTGTCCTGGGGATTTCTGAGCTGTGTTCAGATTTGAGCACACCTGAACTCTGAGCAAGCCCACAGGCCAGTCACAACTCTTGTCTTAGCCAAGAATCAGAAAACTTGACCTGTGGGAGTAACACAAGCTCATGAAGTAGTTGGCTGGCTGTCCAAGTACCTTACACAGCAACAGCTCCTTAAGCCCATCTAGTTCTTCTACCTGTTTTGTATCTTGAAGTTAGTTGTATAGAAGCCCTAAAATGCATTACTCAGTACTCAGCTAGATGAAGTGATACATGAAGTAAACCACAAGTAGAAGTGTCCCAAATTCAGATGCTCCAAGGCTTCCTGTGATTAAGAAATCGTTTCCACTTAGCTCCTATCTGTTAGTTGTCATCAAATTTCAATTACACTAGGGAAAAAACAGCATTGGTAATATTTTTCATTCCTACTACTTCTGGTTAGTGCAGAAATTGTTTTGATCTTAAAACTTACCAGCTAAAGATAGACTGAAAAAATGAAGAGGTTGTGTCTATCAGTGGCAGGTTGACCCTGGCTGAACATCAGGTGCCCTAAAGCTCCTCTATCACTGCCCTCCTCAGCTGGACAAGGAGAAAATGTAACAAGAGGTATCAAAAACATGCATACATAGGAGGAAAGGAAGATAAAAAGGGTTCAGACAGCCCAGCATCTTAGCCCTCGTGATTAGATAGTGCCCAAATATCTAACTCCCAATAATTCCAGATGTTGCAGGGGAGGGGGGGGCAGCAGAATCAGAAAAAATGTTTGAAAGAGTTTACATTACTATTTCTACCTGCCCAGCTGTACCAGCCTTGCCATGCTGGCTGGAGGAATCCAGTTTTTAAAAGACCCTGAAGTGCAAGAAACCACACCCACTCAGGACAGGACTGCAGCTTCTAGGGGAAAATGGCAATAAAATTAAACACTGAAAGTTTTCACTGAAACCCCCAAATCAGAGCAGATTCGTTTGAGCTCTTGAAAAATTGGCATTTATATTGATAAGCTTTTTTTTTTTTAATTGGAAAATGTTTTAAGAGAAACATTTGGCCAAATCTCAAATGATTTTCCACCCCTCCTCTCTCCCTTTCTTTCCAGCTGCTTTACTGACTGCCTTACTAAACAGTGACTTTTTCAAAGTTATTTCTTTCTATGAGAAATTCCTTCAGTTTCATGGGAAGTGGACTCTGAAGGAAAGAGCTCTGATCCCCCAGATATTCAGAGGCAAGGGAAAATAGTATTTTGTGACTGACACTAGAGGTCAATTACTTTTCTGTGATTAAGAGGAAGATGTAAACATCACTAGAGGCCAAGGCAGACATCCACTTTTGAGCATTACTTTCTAGAAATCATTTCAGTAGACATCGTGCACACATCATTTAAGAAGGGAAAGAGAGATCCTCAGGAGGGAAGGAGCCACCTGTCTTGACTGTTTGGTCATTTCATCCTGTAGCACCCTGAGGCACAGTGTTCTCTCTACTTGGGGTAAATCCTTCTTGCTTTGGTCACATTACATATCCAGCATATCCTGGCAGCCCTGCCCTCACATCTATCCCAAATGCCACCACCAAAGCTTTTGTTCCCACCACTCCAGAGATGACAAGCATTTCTTGAATACCTGACACAGCCTTGTGCCTCACCTCTGCTCTGGAGAGACTTCCATCTTCTTCCAGTTTTTAACTGGAACCTTTCATGATTTGGGAGATGTAGTACAGGAATAAAGGATCGTCACCTTCAAATTCTCCTGGAATAACTGCCTCTAAAGTTACCAATCATTCTCCTGTCTTCCTTTACTGGCTAAGCTGCAGAGGAGTGACACCAGTCCCCAACAACAGGCACATGTGAGATGTTGCACAATGCTCCTGGTTGTGTCTGTACTTGTAAACTGAACAGCGTCAGGCCCCGTTCTAAAAACTGGAGAATTATCATCTACACGCTTCTTCTTCTAGTGATACTTAAATTGCAGCAATGCAGTTACCATGACATGGTGCAAAAATGATTTGTTGAAACCTGTCAAAATAATCTCCAATATCTCTGATATTTATTTGCTGTGGAGATCTGTTTGAAATATTGCCTCATTTTCAGTGCAACAGTGTCATAGTCCCATTGGGCAATCTACAATTTACATCTGGGAAAGGAGGAAAACAAAGTACCTATGATGAAACTTCCCTTTTGATTCAGTTTACAAGAATATTAGCAGAACCCCAACAGACAAGATAATTACTTCTCACAACACTGTCACTTGCATAAGATTATTAAATCCTCACAGGTAGGCATGTGGTCTTTTATGACCCATGCTGTATGCACTCCACTTGTGGCAATATTATAAAGGTTAAAAACCACAAGAAAACGCACCTACAGAAGAAATGCTGGTAAATGGAAAGGACATCATATTCGTGATTGAAATCAGAAATATATCATTTGGATGCTTTTGAATGCTAAACATTTTGTCTAATTGTACATAACGTAACTGCATGTATATAACTGTACATTGCAATAATACTAATGCAGCAGGTAAAATTCTTTAAAAAATATAAAACACACCAATCCCAGCCAAAACACCCAGACCTCAGTGAAGGAGAGCTAGCACAGCAGTACAGATACACACAGAGCAGAAATGGATTTTGGGGGGGTTTAAAGCAACCCTGCTCTGCCTATTGCCAGTAACATGTACAGGAGTGTGCACCAGCTCTCTGAACCCCCTCTGGTGCCACAGCTCTATCTCCAGGCTCACACAAATCCTTTCTGCTCAAGATGTGCCCACACACAGCCAGTCTACTATTACCATTTTAGTGCTCATTCTCAAATCTCTGCTGTATCTGTACAAATTTGTACCAGAGATCCTGATATTAACAGAAAAAAGTGGAGTGTAGAGAAAGGCACTCCAGAAGAAAAGAGCCAGATGTTCAAACGAGATAATAAGTAGGAGAGAGTGAGAGAGCAGCTTTGGCAGAAACTGCTGTAGGGAAAGGTGGTTCCAGGAATTGGGAGTATAAATTCTGATTAGGGCTGGGCTGGTATTTCCCACTTCAACTGCCTAGTTTTCTCTTTAATGAAGAAATGGAATTTTTACTTTTATCCCCACTCAATGAAGAATTAACTGGGAAAAAGGAATTGCCTTCATAGGTAAGCACACCCAAATCTCAGCACAACCCCACTGAATGAGAGCATTTCACCTTGTACCTGATCTTACTGCAAAATTATTGTCCTTCAATTATATACAGCTGTCAAAGGAAGTTCAGCACTCAATCAGCACTTTTCAGAGTATGATAAAAATTACTCCTTTCTGAACATGTTCAGGGTGGATCTTCTCTTCTTGGATATACTCCATAGTCTAAAAAATTAAGCAAAGAACAGAAGATGGAGATCCTGAAAAACAGTCAGCAACAGGCAGACACATTTCTAAATTCACACTAACATGGATGGTTTGGTCATTGTGGTTTTCATTCACTTGTACAAAACCCACTTATTTTAGCTGTGCTGATACATGAGTGCAAACCAGTCTGTACCACGGGATACTCACAAGTATTTTGTATGGAAATGCCACTTACAGGACAAACACAAAGTAATGTGTCACTTTATCAATAGAAATTTGCAACTAGGGCCCATGTGGATTAAGGATCTGGGTCAAATTAAAACACAAAGAGAGCCATTATTTGATCACAGGGCTGGAACATAGCTTAGGAAGACAAACTTGAGAATTGGGATTGCTCAGTCTGCAGAGAGAAGGGTTGGGGTGACTTTAGAGCACCTTCCAATAGAAGGGGACCTTCAAGAGAGCCACAGAGGGCCTTTGCACATGGGCACGTAGTGAACGTAGAGACAGGACAAGGGAGAACGGCCTTAGGTTAGATATTAGGAAGAAATTCTTTACGGTGAGGGTGGTGAGGCACTGGCACAGGTCACCCAGAGCAGATGTGGACTCCCCATCCCTGGCAGTGATCAGGGCCAGGCTGGCTGGGGCTCTGAGCAACCTGGTCTAGTGGAAGGTTCTCTGCCCATGGCAGGGGGCTTAGAACTAGATCATCTTTAAGGTCCCTTCGACCCCAAATGAATCTGTGATTCTATGACCTAGAGACCCTTTAAAATTCAGGAATTCCTTTTCTTCCAGTTGCATACACTATAAGTGGTGCTCAATCTGATTATTTTCTCCAGGTTTTACTATAAATTGTTCATTTTGGTGACAGGACTATTTCATGTTCAACACAAAGTGCCAGTTGTTGAGTAAAATAGGCTTTGAAATACAGAGATAATGATCAAGAGGTAAAATGTATAATAGATTTATGTGCTTTCATTCAGTTTAAAATCCCCATACTTCTCAAGATCAGACAAAATATATTAGCTATGGACACATGCCAAAAGAAGTACTTATCTTTAAGAAAGAGATAAAAAGATAAAACTAGTGAGTGATTCAGTGGAAGGATGAGACAAAGGGGAAAAATTACTCCAGTTAATTAATGATACACATTTCCTCCTTATGCCCTACAACATTCATAAAATAATCAGGCTGGAGAGGTCCTCTAAAGTTCACCACACCATTCCTCTTCCTCAGGGAAGGCTCCACTACACCTGAAGGTACACAGACTTCTACACCTGCAGATGTTTAATCCAACATCACAAGTCTTTCGTGGACATTGCACAATGTCCCCAGGCAAGGAGCTGCACTGCTTCACTGTATTCCTGCATCTGAAATATGGGGCTTTCTTCCTGGAATTAAATTATATTCCCCATTTTCAAACCTGGAAACATAAAGACTACAAATATAAAAGGCTGCTGCAAAACAAGATGGAATAATCTGAAAACTGCTCCATCCTCTCTCACAACTCCTCCTGAAGCTTGACATCTCAAACCTATTTTAAGCTCCATACATAAACCCCATGAGTATAAAAATGTGCCTATACATTTTACACACACTTGCTATGTATGTAGGGTAATATTTTAAAATCACATTTCTTTTGTTCAGATATTAAAAACCAGCAGTGTAGGGTACATTAAACTTTTTCACTGTTTTGTTTAAATTGGTAGATGCTCTTAATTTCAGACAACTATACCAGTCACAGGAACACAGAATGATTCTTGGCTTGTTAACAGAATTGTGGAAAGAACATTAGATAAGTAGTTTTGGTTCAATGTTTGTTGAATGACTAATAGCCTAACTGATATAAATCATATAACCTGTGGAGTAAAAAAGTACTGAAGTACAGATGACACATCAGACCTAGGTCATTCCTTTATCTCACCAGCATTTCACTCACATTTAGCCACTATCTGTATATTTATTTATAGTGAGTTTTAAAAAATGATTCTCACCACTAAGTTCTCACACGTGTGAAACAATCAGGGTTTCCATGAGGCTACAGCATCTGATCACACTTACCTTAAGAATACGAACCTTAAATGTCACAAAGGATCCCAGCAGCTTCAAGGAATTGCAATTCTGGATAAATACTGATTCCTGCAGTATGAAAAGTGACTGAAAAACATTAATGAAACCCAGGCTGACACTTAAAAAATGCCAGCTTTGGTTGCATGACGAAGTTAATTCATTTGCAATGATGTTGCATTAATACACCAGCTTCTACTGAAACTTCCAATCTTCCCCCCAGACAGCTGTTCAAGAACAACTTTAACCTGCTGTTAATCTGCTCAATCAATCTCAACAATCTAAACATGCTTCATGCCAGCTCCCTATGTGGACAGTGATGTGGATTGAGAACTGGCTAAATGGCAGATCCCAGAGGGTCATAATCAGTGGCAGAGTCTAGTTGGAGGCTGTCACTAGTGGTGTCCCCCAAGGTTCAATATTTAACTTTCTCATCAGTCACTTGGATGAAGGGGCAGAAGCCTCCTCAGCAAGTTCTCTGATGACACAAAGCTGTGAGGAGCAGCCAACACCCCAGAGGGATGAGCAGCCCTTCAGAAGGATCTCAGTGGGTTGGAAAGAGGGGCAGAGAGGAACGTTTTCAAATTTAAGAAAGGCAAATTCAGGGTCTTGCACCTGGAGAGGAATAACCCCGGGCACCAGCACAGGCTGGGGCTGGCCTGCTGGGATGCAGCTCTGTGAAGGTCCAGGGGGTCCTGGGGGACAACAAGCTGTCCATGAGCTGGCAGTGCCCTTGTGGCCAAGAAAGCCAGTGGTGTCCTCAGGCGCATTAGGGAGAGCACTGCCAGCAGGTTGAAGGAGGTGTTAAAGTGTACCCCAACTTTCTTTGAGGTGAAATAAACAGCATACTAAGGGCAGTCTGCATGGGCCTTCTATCTAACAGTACAAAGCATATTCTTTTAATCATATAGGCTTCAACCTAAATACATGATCAATACTATTACAATACTTACATTATGAATGTAAGCGCATGAAAGGCAAAACACTGGCTTAAACCAGTCAGTCAGAGGAATCTCAAAACAGAAGAAATATACTCATTTTAAGCTGAAAGTTAACCCTTTCCAACTCAATGCATTACCATCCTGCAGATCAACAACATTTAGCTTCTTACTGCTCTTGACAGCCCACAAAATCATTGCTGATTGATGCCTTCAACCGTAAATGCAGCTCTACATCAAATATAATGGGATTTAGGCCCACCATGAGAAGGAGCAAACTCTGCCAAATTCCTGCTCTTCCAATGCCAGTTCTGTCCACTCAGTCCCCAACTATCCCTGAATCAACCATGATGGAGGCCAGTTTCCACTGTTAACCTTTCCACATTCCCATAGCCCCGTGTATGACGTAAGCACATCGGGATTGCACACAGATAGCTCAGAGATAACATAATGCTCCAGGGGGAAGGTGTTGCACTAGTACAAATTTTGTCATTGCATCTGGATTTCACAGTCTTCAACGTCAAAAGACAAGACTCCAAAAAGAGGGACATGCCCCAAAGCAACCACAACTGCATTCACATTTTCTCAGTGCCTAAGGAGAAGTAATAATGGTACTTTAAAGCACAAGTGAGACTGACATTGGAATACTGAATAGTGCTGTGCTAACTAAAAAGCATGAGAAGCTTATAGACAATGCAGAAATTTGACAACTAGAGCTAAAAAACTAGGTATTGAGAGACTCATCCTTTAGTTGAATGGGCAGAGGTGATAACTAACATGCAAGCTTTTAAAGATAAAAATATTAGGTGAAAGGCCCTTTTAAAACTAAAAGCAGCAATGCAACTAAAACCAGAAGGAATTAAAGTAGGTAAAATTAAGTCAGGGAGAAAAAAAAATCCCACGTGGTTAATTTTTCTATCATCTAACAACGAAACCAAAACATATCAAGCTATGAGAAAACAAGGCTTTTACTGAAGTAATTGCAAAGATTCTATAAATACCGTCCAAGAGACGTGACCAGATGAATACCTCTTCTGGTTTATAAAGCAAAACACTTAAGAACCTATGAGTATCTTAAAAAGATTTACAGTGACAGGGAGATTGACTGATTCTTGTTGGATCCAAAGTTCAAGGCAATTTATAAAGGCTTTTAAAAAGCAATAAAAAGGTTCCTTTAGGATCAAAGGTAAAAATTAATTTATTTGCTAAATAGTGACCTACTTAGGTTCAAGGGTTTTTTAAAATTTATTTGACTAAATTCTTTTTTTGAAGCATAGGAGACTACTGGCATGGCCTTAAAGTGCTTGTTATATGAACATATACCACGATCTATATTGAACCATGGTTGGCTTTCCAAAACAGGAACATCAGGATCAGGTTTTGTACTTACAAAATCTAAGTTAATAGGACTGCCCTTCTGAGCTTCCCCTTTGTACACTGGTGTAGCAAGAGGTTTCCTTGCAGAAACTCAGAAGAACCCAAATCAGGAATTCTCAATTGTCCTCCTAACAACCATTTGTACCATTTTCTACTAAAGGCAACCCAAGAATACACAGCCAACGTCAGTTTTTGAAAAATACAGTTGTGTGTCATCCTTCAAAAACCAGAAAAAATTGTTGTGCCCTTGTAAAGATAGATAAGTTTTTAGACAAAATAACTTACCCTTGATCTTTTAATCGAAGCAGTCACAAAGATTTCAGAAACTGAAACTCACAGCTCTTTAGTTAAATAAAAGACAGGCAGCCTCATTGTATACGTAAATTCTTATATAGAAAACATCCAGGGTTACACAATAACCAGTTGCTGGCGATTTCTGAACAAATACAGTTCACAATGGACCATATTTATAGTGTCCTTTGGTCAGTATTTTAACTTTCATAAACTTTTTAATAATTAACACAAGGCTTAGGAAGTCCTAGGTTTGTGTTCACCAATGAATCAAAATACAAATCCACTGGTACTGTGTCCCAATTTGAAAAATCCCCTTTTTCAAACGAAAAATGAGGTAAAAAGTTTCTTAAAAAACGCCCATAAATCAATGAAACAGTCGTCCTCTTCCACGTCTGCTCTTGAGATGACTGGCAGAGCGCCGAAGAGTTTTCCTCTCTTGACGATGTAGTTTCTCAGCTTCCTGCTGTTTCCTTTGCTGCTCTGACTGGAATATTAAAACAAAAATAGGTTCAGGTTCCTGTAAATTTACACACCACCTCATTATCCCACTATCAATACATCAAGTCAGAATTCCATTAAACAAATCTGGAAATGTTACCATTAGTTGCCTCACGCTTTTTTGTGTCAGAGTGTAACTGTTAATTCTAGATATCCTTAGGCATTATCATTCAAAGTTTTTCAGAGCAAATGTTTAACATAAAGACGTTAAAAACCAGTGAACAATGTATTTCAGATAAAAAACAATGCTTAACAATACACTCCAGAATTTGTTTAAATACCCTTAAGAACGTAGATTCCCAGTTTGTGGCAATTTAGTATCTACTTTGGTTAACTACTGTTTTCAAGTTTAATCACAGAATAGAATAAGCTGAGTTGGAAGGGACCCACAGCTATCACTGATTCCAGCCCCCGGCCCCACAGGAGTCTCCCTGGCCAAAAACACACTATGTGCCCAAGAGTATTGAAATGCTTCTTCAAATCTTCAGGCTTAATATTGCACAATTTAATTTAAAAAAAACAGAACAATTAGTTAAATTTGCTGAAGCATAAATGCTCCCTAAAATGTGTTCTTAGGAGTTCTTGAAAGTGTTTGATATGCTGTATGCAGTTCTAGAAGGACTTTCTACATGAAAATAATTCTAAATCTCTGCTGTGGCACATTCTCTATTAATGTTTCTTCTCTTAATCAAAAACATGCTGGAAGATGTTTTGATGTACCATGTAGATGAAATGGCTCTTAAGAGCCACAAACTACTATTTTCTTTGGAAGACTAAAGCTCTTTAAACTAAGCATAAACTGTAACTAGCAGACTTGAACTAGCCAAGCTCAGGCAACTGTCCATGTCAAAAAGTACTCCAGCAATTTGAGCAATTTCAAGCAGCCCAGGATAACAGCACCAACAGTGTGACAGGATTACCACTGTGGATGCAGCTGCATTCCCACTGCATCTCATTCTGTAACCAACAGCATTCATGTCAGCTCATCCCCCCCAGTCTCCCATTCACACACCATTTAAGCTGAGCTAGAGCTTTGTTTGCACAAACAGCGTTTTGGCTGAGGTGAGATACAAACCAATTTACCAATTGTAGCAATCAGCCCACGCTGGTATCAAGGCAGAAAAAGCTACTGGTCTTAAGACTTTGATGAAATTCATGAATTCCCATTTTCACTGCAAGAAGAGCACCAAGAAACCCACTATTTGAAAATACAGGTAGTTTCTCTCTGTCTCCAGACCTATTCTGAAAGAGTCTTGATGAATCTTACTTAAGTTCATGTTGATAGCTACTCATAGTGTACTGAAACTGAATGACCTTGATCTGCATTGGAAATTTTAAGGTTTGGGGTTTTTAAATGTCTTCCATAGTACAGTAGTGTGTATATATATATATATATATATATATATATGTTTTCTAGTAGTATAAGTACTTTGGTATTTCAGAAATCCTGCTATTTTGTTAGATCTATTTGCTATAAAAAAGCATATTGAATTTGAAAAATAAGCTGCCACACTGTAGGAACCATATTCAAACTCCCTGAAAACTAAACCGTGAAATATCAATGACAAACATTCAGCAGTGGATCTGTCAGTGGTAGCTGGGCATCAGGAGGCTGCCAACATACCACACCTGCAGAAGCCAAGTGCAGCCTCAGTCCCACTGACTTGGAAGCTGAAGTGACACCAACCCTATGGGAAGGACAATTCTCTCCCCTACTAAATCTTTCCACCCACTCCTAAATACACCTGCCCTTTGAGGAAAGGGCATCACAAAGCAGAAGCTGATGTTGCAAGCAACACTAAAATCCCCCTTTTGGCTAGTCAACTCCAACTCTTCATCATCTGAGAAGGTGAATGCCAAGACTGCATAGCATGACTTCCTCCTGGCTCTCCTTGCTTCATTCCTTAGGACTTCAGAAGATACACAGAGTCTGTTTATTTGAGAGAAGACTTGTCTTACTTTGTTGTTCTCTTGATAGGAGAAAACATCTCCACTGCAGATGCATTATTTTTCTTTCAATTAGATTTTAAAAAATCATTTTAATGCAGATGACTACAGTGTACGAATTTCAATAAAGCACTACCAGTAAATAGTCAGGAAAAGAAAATCCATGAATGTTAGAAGCACCATAATTAAAGAAAACCCTCAAAGCTGTATCTTATCTGATGGAATCAAGTAAAATCGACATTCTGAAGCACTGCTGTGTCCATCTTCCTCCACGGTCTGTCAACCTTGCTCCCAGATAGGTCAGTAAAAGGTGACAGGTCAGTGTGCACCATCAACTGCAAGAAACCTTGTGGCTTTGCCCTTCTTAAGTTAAAGCTACTGTAAAAAAGACTGAGCTTTGAAGCCCTGCAAAGCCCATTTAATAAGCTACAAGACACGAACATGTCAGTTACAGAGTTGGTAAAATTGCCAGAAAGGTTACCCTACATGGCACTGCAGAAGAATTTGCAACTTATTCCACAGTCACCACATTTTAAATTCCAGCAATATAGGAATCAAAAACAGACGAAAAAGGATATCTGCAAACAGATAATAATCAGTAAAGTAAGTTGACAGTCAATAAATCTGTTGGTTTCTTTTTCCTTCAGGCATATCCAATGTGACAATTAAATAACTACTTAGCCATTTTTGTGACAGTGTTTTACCGGTGAGAACAGTTTTTGACCAGTGGTAAGGAGAAATGCATTATAGCAAAGATGTTTACGTGAGGAAAACCAATTTTAACAAAAGTAAATGTTGTCCGGTCAAGTATCAATTCATATGGGTCTTCAGCTTTTAAACTGAATCCTCTCTTCAGTTCCAAAGCAATTTTCGAGTAAAAAAATTCCTAAGTGTACTGCAGCAGTAGCATATGTACATAGGTGTTTATTTAACTGTTGACACACTATAAAGCAATCACCTACAAAATGCAATCTACAAAATTCTTTAGAATGGAAAATCAAAACCCTTCAGAAAGGTAAATAGGCAGCAATCAACTACACATGCTCCCTCCATATGGAATTTGACAACCAGTATAGGACCACAGGTCATTCCTGTGACCTGTGTTACATAAGGTCAATAACAAAGGTGGTTTGGAGCTCTGCTTCTACCATGCTGAGACCTCTCAACATGCTAAACCAAGAGAAAGCCTGAACTGCAGCACCCTAAATTGCATTTGGACCTGCAGACTGAGATCTGATCAGCACTGGCACTGAAGTCACAGGCAAGGCCACAAGCTTCTGGAGGGACCTCTGCAAATAAACTATTAAAAGATGCAAGGCATTATTTTCCACCAGAACATAAGGTTTTATGAGTGTTGCCTGAGTTATACGGGATAAACACACAGTACTACCGGAGGCTTTCATTCTCTTGGCAAGAGCCTGGAGAGTTGGCAGCTTATAAAGAAATGAAGAGGGACATTTGCTTGACGGTTTTAAGTTCCTGTTCTTTCATGCAAAAACTAAAGTTACTTGACTTGTGCATTATCTTAAAAACTATATATATAGCTCACCTTCTTTAATTTGAATGTTGCCTGTTTGCTGCCTACTGTGGTATCAGACACATTGAGTGTGCCAAGTTTTTCTTCAAGCTTTAAACGATCTTCAAGAGTTTTCCTGCAGAGAAAAACTAACATTAGTCCCTATTTTTGCCATCTTTTTACTATAATGAAAGTTGATAATGTAGTCAAAACTAATTTCAACTTCTCTGAAACGCTGAAATGTCATAGCTAAAAAAATAAACATTTGGGAAACAAAAAGAAAGACAAATTGAAATCATTCCCTCCATATACTGCTTTCAGTAGAAACACTTTTAAAATTTATGTAAAGTTCATTGTTTTTGCTGCTAAAAAACTAACATGATTCTAGCTGAGAAAGAAACCACACCCTTCTATTGCTGTAGTTTTCTATGAAACATCTGAAAAAGTTGGTGATATTAAACTGCACAAATGTAAGGCTAGATATATTCAGTTTTCTTGAAATCTTGTAATTTCTAAACTGGAAACACTTTTAAGGGAAGGAAGTAAGCTTCAATATACACCACAATAAATTAATCTCCAAACAAATAACTTCACTACTTAATACAAGCACAAATGCCTGTTTGGACACTGTGCCCACAACAGTCGAAGTAGTTTTCTAAGTAAAAGAACAACATAAACAAGAGAATGTGACAAAGAGAGACCCTGGGCCCAGACAGGATCTCCACAGAAGCATATGACTTCAAGCACAGTGCTTATCACTGTGCTTGAAGCAAAATGGTATAGAGTCTCTCCCTCAGGCACCAAACTCCAGCATTTCTGTGGAGAACGGGGTAGGTGGTATGGTCAAAACTAACACTGTTTTCAGCTCTCCTCCACTGGAAGTTAATGCCCTGCAAATGCAAGACACATGGATGTGCCCCAGTTGCTCCAGGTTGTGAGCTGGTATTTAATATCATAGTTGCTGACTGCAGTTAAGGTGGGGTGTAAACTGGAACAGCTGAGGAGTGGAAAAACAGCTTGTTCCCACATAGCCTCCAGCTCAGGGGGGAGGCAGGCAGGCAGGGACAGCGCTGGCTTCAGCCAGCCTCCCTAAAGGCACCTCTGAGTCCTACAAGTTAAGCAGCACCCTCTGAGAATATGACACAGCTTGTAAGATCAAACTCACTCTTCATGTGCTTAGAAAACATTCTCCTAATTGTACACAAAATTAATTTCTGCAATTTGAGATGCTATTAGTGCTTCATTAGCTCTCTCTGAACAGGACCAAGAGACACTTTCTGTACAATTTTTATAGTGGAAAATAAATAATCATAAAAATAGAGATGATAGATATATATATAAAAAAATAGCAGCCAGCAAAGTCAATGGCATTTATTATGTCCAAAGAACTCACAGCTGTGGCCTATGGATGAAGTCTCTGAAGTCCACTGAATTTTGGTTAATGAGCCATTTTATGTAACAAAGACTTTTCAGATTAACAATGAAAAATTACTGTCAAGAACTACTTTAATTCTCATGACTAGGTACTTTGTATTTTTTTCTGTAGTATATTTTTCATTGAGTACATGTAAAAACTTGTTCCATCTGTGCGAATCGGAAAGACAAGCTAAGCCTTAGAGCTAACTGTGGCAGGAGATCAGTCACCAACACTGTGGTGGGATTTCTACATTCAAGTGAAGTCCCATTTTTCTCCCCTTTGAAAGTGAACTGGAGAAATATGGCTACTACCCAGCAATTATTTAGCATGACTGCCTAGACACTGCTTCAGTCAGGAGAAAAATTAAAATGAGTAGATACTAGCAACATGCTGTGGGGTTGTAATCTTACTGAAAAAAACATAGGTATGGCTCCATTTATCTGAAAATGTGCAGACCTCAAGTGATAGGGAATTGTACATAGTGGTACACAAACAACAGCTGGGAGTTTTTGTTTTGGTTGGGGTTTTTTTACCTCTTTCTCAACAAATTAATTCAAGCGATACATTCACAGCATTGTGAGAAGTGAATTCCCCTGCCCTAATGTAAAAACCAATTACCCAGGCAATTTTTTTTCCCTCATTATGAGAAGACAGTTTTTCAGGACTTTTCCTGCTGTAAAACAGGAATACTTCCTTAGCAATACTAAGGAATATCAACTATGCTTTTGTTGGCCTTCTTTGGCCACCTCTGAAGACACATACATTAACTGTCAGACTTTTTATAAAATATGACTACTATGATTTTTGATTTTGACACATTTTAACTTCAGTAACATACTCTTTAAAGGGCCATCAAGTAAATCAAGAGAACTCTTAGCACACAGATAAAATTCCTTTCCTTTTATGGTTTCCTTTCAAGTTAATAGGTAGGACACTTATGTTGTAGGGAAAGAAAGCAAGGATTTGCACATTTGTTGTGCAAGTGTAAGAGTACAAAAGGGGAAAATTAAATGTAGATGAATTTGAGACAAGGTGTTTTATAGAACCATGAGTAAATTTTGCAGCTTTCCTGCACAGAGAAATGTGTAGACTGTTGGTCTAGGAAGAAATTTATAGTACACACCACTGCTTTAGAAGTTGGGCTTGGAGCTGTGCTGAGTCAGGAACATGTCAAAAGAAACACCCAGTTTTATATAAGTCATAAACTGTTTCCTCAGGTAGAACATTATATGATTAGAGAAAAAAAGAACATCTAGCCATTAAATGCATAGTGAAGGTATTAAGGTACTTAATTATATTGGTCACAGACCATCATTCCGTAATTTGGATATATCAAATCAAAGACAAACATGCCAGTCTCACCAGATTGTACATGCCACTACAGTCTTTCCAATTTTCAGTATGCTACTTGAATTAATTACTTTTATACTGACTACTTATCACTGGATAAGGCCAGCACAAAACATACTTACTTTCTTCATAAAATTCTAATATGTAAAAATGCTTACTAACTAAACAAGTTAGATCACAACACAGGCTAAATCATTATGACTACAGAATTGTATCAGATATGCATTATATGAGACAGATATCAGCTGCTGATTTTTAAATTTCTTCTAAGAATTTGAGGAACACCAAACTCCATACTGAGAACAATGCTTGAATGAACACAAAGGGGATCAGTGAGTATAGAGCTAATTGCTTAGACAAAGATTAAAAAACCCCATGTGAGTCAATTCAATGACAGCAACTCAGAAAACAAAGGAAGCGATGCTACCACATTCATTTTTTTGGTCATCCTATTCTGTCCTTAAATTCCTCTCCTTTTTTTTTTTTTACATCTATACATCTACCAGAGATGGTAACTATTAGCAGCAAATCTTAAGAAAGATTTTCCTTTCTTTACAAGCAGTCTGTTAAAAGTCTTTTGATGGTTTATGTCATCACTGATATTCCTTCATCTATAGGACAAGTCTGTGGTATTTGCTTTTGCTTTTCCTGGGGTGAAGTAATTCTTTTTCTCCCTTAAATCCAGATGAAAGAATTGACTTCGTCCTGTGTCACACTGCATTGTTTTTTTTTTCTAAATATTTCTCTTCCTAACAACTGTCTTGGCTTATTTATTTGTATTTCCACACTGTTGTTCACATTTAAGCGTACCATGTTTTGAACAACATGAAATCTTTATCCTTCAAATTGAGTGTCCTTGACAATTTGCTTTAGAGCTTAGCAGCTGAATTTGTGCAAAAGAACAGTATATGAGCAGACTGCAGTTATACAGCCTACTTTTAATGAAGTATTTAACTTGCGCTGAGAATACAGTGTCATTTGACCAGTATTTCACACTCCTTCCAAGTTACAGCTAATATGATTAAACCTAATCACAATGTACAAAAAAAAAAAAAAACCCATAATACTTTGTCAGAGTATCCAGAGTAGATTTTCTCCTGACAAAGAAGAAAAACTGATAAAATTAAAAAGTTGCTTCATCTTCCAGAACAAAGAAAAAAGGAAAAATATTCAGAAGAAAGTTAATGGAAATATCTAAGGAAATTAAAAGTTCAGAATAAGTGGGTATATTCAATAAAAAGAACAAAGAAAAATCTCTGTGTGAAATTACTTGCTGATAAAAAACAGCTAAGGAAAACATGGCAATCAGTTCTGCAGAACTGCTATAAATCCCTAGTTATAAAATACCACTATTTCTACTTAAAAGAGGTCTTACAGGTACAACATGGAAATCATGGGCCATCTGACTACCATAGGAACGCTGTGTTGCTAATACTTAAGAATCCATTTTACATGATCATTCTAGTTAAAAGACTAAATTTTTATCAAGTGCTTCTTTATGTGTCTCCTGAAAATTTTCATCACAAAACAACTAGATTGTAGAGCAGTCATTAGTGACATAAAGAAAGAGCTCCATTATATTATTCACTTTCTTTTCTTTGACTGTATGATTTCATTCTGAATAAAACCAAAATGTTTATTATGAGATCCATCTAGCCCAACAACCCATTTTCAATATTATTCAAAATCCTGCTCTGCACCAGCTGTGCTGCAAGAGTATTGAAGCCACTGTCTTGAAAGGCTTAATGAGTGTCTGTGCTCCAAACAATAAAATGCTATTAAATCTCATCTTCTGAAGGGTTCATCTCACCTCTGAAAAAAACTAAATCAATGAGATTTGCAACCATTGAGCACCTCAAAACCATGTCCTTTAATTTAATGTGCTCTTCCTTTAGTTTGACATGCTTATCCATGTACTCATTATTTCAGATGATCATCAATGCAAGGAAACGAAACAAACCAAACCAAAAAAACTACACTTAACAAACACCCTCCTAGTCTGGTACTTAGTATTGCAAAAAGAAAAACAGAAATAGTAAGTACTGACTTTATAAGAACAACGTGGATTTTGAAAATTTCTAGATGCCATAAAAAACACCCAGACAAAGCAATTTTTCTTTTACCATGTTGACTCATATTGATCCTACTCCCAAAACAGTTACTACTCACATAGCATTCTAAATCCTTTTAGATAGTCAGATGAAAAACATCACCTGTTAACAGTCTGTTAACCTCATACTGACACTGGTGGAGAGAGATAACCAGTCTCACAAGACAGCACTGTTACCTGTGAGAACAGCACTTCACCAACACTGAGTAAATATTTAATTCTGCACCAATCTGACACAGTAATATCTTACTCATTCCATTTGTGTTGTGTCTCTGTCCTACTTCAAAGAGTGTATTTGTTTATCCATAAAACAAAGCCTTCAACGACTATGTCACTTTACCCTTGGATCACCAAAGGTAGCTTTACTACCAAGTGCTTCCAAGCCAAAACACTGCCGGCCTGCACTGTAGGGAAATACTTGAGAATCATCCACCCCCACCTACTAAAATAGGAACATTTGTCTTACTTCATTAATTTTTGCTTTTTGGCAGAGTCTTTGAAGCTTCTGAATTCTTCTCCTTCTTTAATCTCAAAAAACTGAGGTTTTAGTAATGTTTGCTGATCCTCCTTGAGCCTTTCCTGCCGCTTCAGTTTTTCCTCTTGGCGTAAAAGCTTGCGCTGTTTCCTGACCTCTTCAACCCAGCCTTTTTCATCATCTGAACTCTCAGAACTTTCTGCATCACTTGCTTTTCCTTCTGGTTCCTCCTCCTCTTCCTGCAGACAAAAATAGTATAAAATAAGAAATCATCAACTAATTCTCTTTCCAAATCACTCCTGCAATTAGAATACATGACAGCTTTTACAGAGATACAGCTGAAGAGAACTACAATTTTTGAACAAAAGCAGTAACAGCAAATGAAGCTGAAAATAAATTACTAAGTTGTTACTATTTACCTATTTTATGTTTTTCAAACCTGTATTTGTGCAAAAACAATATCACACCCAAAAACTAGACTAAAATTATAAATTACACTTAATTATTGTAGCTGATAAGACATTCTTGCATTGCCTCCATCTTTCTGGGGTGAAAAGTCTGAAAGCTTGAAACAGAGGAAAAGAAAAGCCTGTGGAGATTTCTTAATCCAAATGGAAAATATTTTACCTGCCCTTGTGCTTCCAGTTCTTCCAAGATCTTTAGCTTCCTCTTTCTTTTCTCACTTATTTTGGAAACAAGTGGGTTAAGTAGCCTAAATTCTTCACTCTGCTCGTCCACCTGGAAATCTGGATTCTCAAACATGACCTTAAAACGATCATCTTTGAGAAGGCTGGGCAGATTCTGGAACAGAAGCAAAGCATGAGCAAGTTAGACAATTCTGAAACAGACATTAACAAAATAAGTAACACTTTTTCTTAATGAAACAAAATTAATAACTGGCATCTGGAATGCCAATTTCTTTATCCTTCCAGATCAAATAAAAATCAAGATTTATGCATATTGTGCTTTTACGAAGACTGTTTTAAGCTACCTGTAAGCAAGTGTTGTTTTAAGGCACAGTACAGACGCTTTAAATACAAAATTACTAATATTTTCAACTATATGTTTCTCATACATTCAGCCAGCTAGTCTGGAGACGTGTTGCTATCTACTGACTAATCAGCAGCACCTCCAAGGCAAATATACTGCCTGATGGGGATGAGTCTACAACATGTAAAACAAATTACAAGAGTACATGTCTTTACGCAATGCTACTATTATTTTACTGTAAATACTGAAGAGGAAATGTTGTTATACATAACACGTTTTCTTCACTACTTTCACATACAGAATGGAAAAGGCAGTTTACTTCATGTCAAAGTAAAATGAACTCAGGGTAAATTATGCTACTAGTGAATTCAGAACAGTTCAAGCTGCTAATTCATCTTATGAGAAGACCAGTTATTGTCATTTTAAAATCATTGCATACATAGCTTTTTATTAGAAAATGCTTATCTTTTAACATCGTTTAACTTATACCAGCATATTGCATATTGCATATTGCAATCCCACCATTGCATTAGGTTTTCATTGTTACTGAAGAAAAGGAAGGTGGAACTAAGGATACAGAAAACAAGAAGAGTAAATTTCAAACACAAAAATGGTGCAAATATGTAAATCTCAACCACAGCAAAAACTAAATACCAAAGGCTAAAATAAATTGCTTGTCATAGGACTCTAATACTATTTCAGAAAAATAACCTGAATGTACATTTTTATATACACTCTATTTAGTCCACTTAGTAACACAATCTCTATGTACTCCAAGACAAATCAGTCCTCATCTACTAAACTTTCATTTTCACTGTATCATTTGCTTAAGTTTGCATTTAAGTTTCGCCATCACCTTTTTAGTAGTTCATCCTTCTTACTAACACACACTAACACACGAGATTTCATTATTTATCACATGCAGCTAGTGTCTGCCTTTCATGAATGCTGTATTCCTGTGAGAATGAGCACCTATGAAGTGCTACCTGTAAAAAGCCTCCCCTCCCATTAGATATTAAACATTTACCCACTTCTTCAGTTAAAACATCTCTTTGCAGAGAAATGGATTACTTTTAACATCCAGAACAACTCCTGTTGCATAAAAGCAAACCATTTTCGCTATTTTATAAAATATATTTAACGGTATACACAATAAAAGGCAATTGTACCTTGAATTTTATAGATAACATCTATCCTGTCACGGTCACCACCAAAAAACCAAAACCAAATGCAAACAACAGATCTTCTTGGAACAGCTGTGGTATTGAGGCTGCATTACACAGCTTTTGGAGTCCTATAAAACCCATATTACCACCTTCACAGTGAGGATTTAATAATTTTTAGCTTTGGGTTACTATATGGTCTTTTTTGTGCTGCAGCTACAGTCAAATCCATCTCAAAGCCACCTACCAGAAGAAGTTATTTATAAGAAACAATAGTATTTTGAATCTGTTTGGCCAAACCGCAACAAAAACAAAAAAGAATCTGTAAGCATTACTAGTTCTGTGCTGCCAGCTAGAGAACTCACCAAAACAAGAGCTCACCTTTTGTTTTCTTTTTTTACTAAACTGTTGCTCTTCTCCTTCTTCTTCGATCAGTTTGAGTGCAAGTTCTTTATTAACTTTCGGGAGTTTCTAAAAGGAGGAAAGCAATTAATCAATAAATTAGCCTTTTACACTTGCAACCTACATGCTTTGCATTCTTACAACTACTGCAGAAAAGCTCCTTGACTGGTTCCAAATATCTCTAGGTACTAGTAAAGCAACTGCACTTAGAGAAGATTTAAGAACTTGTATGTTATTTTTAACTTCTAATGCATCAGCTTTAGAACTTTAAAAGAAACTCTTTCTCCTTTTACGTTGAATAGATCCAATCTAGAAAGTTGCTAATCAGAAAAACAATACAATTTTCATGTATCTCTTTCCAGACTACCATGCTTCAATGGCTTAAGTAATTTAATGACAGAAGTAGAAAATGCAAAGTTTTGCCAGGGGATTATCTGCTCAAGGGCCAAATGAGATGAGAGTTGCTCTTTTAGTTTGGCATCAGCCTTTCAAAATCACATATCTGGGAATTTTATGTTTCCATTCAAGAAGTTCTATAAATTACTTTGCGTGTCCAATGATAAACAGAATCAAGTCATAAGTCACTACATCTCTAAGCTACACTTAGGAATATATTACTCTTTATGAATAGTTTTCCCCAAAGTATATTACTTGTTTCTAGGATTTACCTTCAGCTGAACTCTCTGTGCACGTGTTTCTTCTATCTTCTGCCTTATTTTCTCTCTTCTATATTCTTCATAGGCAAAGGGGTTGGCCATCATTTTTGCCTTTGAACAAGCAGGAGGAAGTAAAAAGAAAATACCATTAATATAGGACACAGTTAATTATCTGGATGGAAAAAAAACCCAGCCAAAAAAACCCCAACCACCCCCCCGACGCCGCACACGTATTTTTTTGTTAAGAATAAAATTTGACAAGATTCAGCCTTATTTACCTTATGATAGAGTCTTATGTCCATGAAGAAGCCATGCATATATGCTCTGAGCAATGATGACCCAATGAGATGAGCAAGGCCTAGGAAAAAAGTTCCAGAAATTTCAAAGAGCTTTCATATATGAAGAACTGCTATTCCAAGCCAGCCAGTTCACTTACTTAAGACAAACAAATACTGCCAATGCAAAACATCAATCTAACAGTCACAGTCATGACATCAAGACTAAGTAAAACTGGGAATAAAAATCATTTTGGTCAGCAAAAAAATTTAAGCTTCTTCAGAGCAACCAAATCCACTTTTCTTGTCATAATACACATTACTGAGCACTTTTAAAAAATCCCCACAAGCACTACGCTCTATAGAAGTTTACAAAGAATTCCAGAGGATTTTTGAAAGTCCATAGGTGTTTGATAATCCCTTTTTTAGTGAGATAGAGAGATTTTTTTAATTAAATAGTTTTGCTTTGGGTCAACAACACTCACAGTCAGAGGTAAATTAAGTAAACTGGAGCAAAACATTGCAATCAAATCATGTAATGGACAGAAAAAAGGACTACCTGCCTCAGGAGAAGGTTGCTTACCTTCTCTGCCATATAATTTTCAGTATTTCAATTTCTTGAAACTATTAGCCCTAGAATGATTTGTATTTTCTGAAAATTACTACATTCAAATAAGGCAACCTTTGGCTGCAAGTTCCAAATTCTATTTGAGTACCTCAAAAATATTTTGAAAACTAAACCAACTTTTGTTCCTATGCCTTCCATGCAGCACATGAAAGCACACTCAACAGATTCCCAGACATATTAAATCAGCAAATATCAATCACATTGGGATAAAAATCTGAGAAACACAAGTGTCTACTGTTGAATTGGTTGGAAAGCAAAGAACTTAGAGCCATCAGTCTGGAATATTACTAACCAAGAAAACAAGAGGAGACTACAGTCAGTGAATTTCTAATATCCTCATACATCACACTGAAATTACAAAAATCAGATGCATAAATGTTCAGAAATTGAACAAGGAAGTCAGCCAAAGGGCACATACAACTCTTTTACCTAAATTTTCAAGGTCTTTTCTGGTAACAAATTTGTAATCATCGTAAACAGTGCTTTCTGGATTCTCTTCCAGTTCTTCAGTCAAGTTGTCCAAGAAGGAACACCATTTTGGGGCAGGTCCTAAAACCTGTGGACATTATGGAAGGTTATAACATTGCATTTTCCTACAGAAAAAGCCTACAGTTAGGTTCTTGGCTACTGTGCTGTGTAAAGGAACAACAAATTAATCCCGCAGCACTTAGAGAACACAAGTAAACCTATTCCTTGCATTACCAACAAGGACTACTACAGATTATGTAAGTGTTGTTTTAATTTAGGTCATTTGAGACCAGCCAGTCTGGAGGTTTCAAGTTTAACTGTTTCAAGTGGTCCCAGTCTGATTAATTTATTAAAAGCTTAGAGCCAAACATTATAGAAGAAATTACAAACTAATGGCACTACATAGCAACTAATTTGTAAAGTGCTACTGGATCTTGAACTCGTTAAGTTCACTATGCAATCATGTTACATCCTACTCTGCCCTATTTATCCTAATTATAACACCACAAATATATTTAATGTATTTTTTTCAAGGATAAACCCAGACTGTATGAACAGATAATATGAAATATTAAAAATACTTGCATATTTCCATGATAAGGCAATATTTGCACAATATTAGGTAGCACTATCAATGTATTTTTCCATACAAGCTTCATCCAATTTCTCAAGTTAAAAATCAGGTCCTGTTACTTTTGCCTCCTGCTGTTCTGATTGAAATTCCTTCCCATCTTGACTCATGCAGCCACTTTCAGCTGTTCCAGCAGTCTTATTTTAGTAGGTGAGTTAGCTGCATGGAAAAATCTAACACTGCATTTCTCTCTCTAGTGTAAATCAGCTGACATTTTAGAATGTTAAGTGACCAGTTAAATCCTATAGTGGGAGTTTTAACAAGGTTTCTGATTTGTTTGGTAAAAATTCATGTTAAAAACTCTGCAGTCAACCATAGGAATGCTTGTAATACAACAACATTTTAAGATCCTATTCAATTATGGGAACAACTAGAAGTGATTTTATTTAACATATACATAGTTTGTTTTAACGTAATTGTGTGATAACAGTATGAGATAATGCTGTTCATTTAAAAAGTGTGTTTCTTTTAATTCAAAAGTCTTCTTTTGAAGACAACTACACATAAAAAACCCTGTAAAATTGTGTTCTAGACCATAACATTCTATCTAACGTATTCATGCCTGTAACACTCCAGAGAACAATACTTTATTCTAGCCCACTGTTGTCTCTGTATTAAATATGATTTATCTTCCTAAGATTTCAGGCCTAGCTGAGAACCATTACATGTTAAATGAAAAAGTGCACTTTTTTACCATGCTGCATATTTCATTCTAATTACTAAGAGCTTCCAAGGAAACACCCAAGATGTCACTAACAAGAAACATTTTACCTACTTAATTAACCAAAATCCCCATGTCTGCTCCTGGAATACATGCCATATATAAAATTCAGATTGAATTCTTGCCAACATTCCAGAAGCTTTTGTCTTCATCTTGTCTCCATCCAGATTTTAATTTTTTATTTTATTTCTCCCAAACCCACTTATTTAAATGCCAAGCTTTTATATTAAAAAGAAAGCAGTCTAGATCTATTAAATGTCTTCACACCACCTAAGAAATCAGTTTCCTGTGCCTCATTACCAGACCATCAAAGCATGACTGGTGTGGAAGAATCTTAAGTTTACCTATAATTTTGTTTTAGATGAAGCAGTTTATCCTTCTCATTAAAAAAACTCCCAAGCTGCTTACTAACTAAACAAAACTTCTCTTGTAATAAAATTTAAGGACAACATTCTCTCCTATACTCAAAACCTGATACTGAGAGTAAAACTTTTCAGAGGGTGTAATCTGTGCCATGAAACACATAAAGCAAAAAAGCCTGATTATTCACAATAATCTGTGGAGTGAGTTGGATGATTAGATCACAGAAAACAAAGTGGGGGAAATGAGATAATTAATGGAAAAAACGGTGACAGAATACCAGGAAAAAATAGAAAGTCCAAGCATTATTCAAATTTTACATGTTAACTGACAGAAAGGAAAACCCTACAGAGATGTCCGTGTATGTTTTATTACCTTATTTCCCCTTCTCCCACCCCACTGAAATCACTTGCCTACCTATTCTAGGAAACCTTAGGAGCTCTGCTTCATGCATTAAAGTGAAACATTTTTTTAAAGCTTAGGAAGAAATTCAAGAATAGAAAAGGCAAACAGTATCAGCCACAGAACATAAACAAGAAATGTCCTTCTTTTGCAATGGTAATCTTTCACAGAATTTAACTGCTACTGCATTTTTAACTGCAGAATTTAATGCTCCACTGTCAAGCAACAGCCATCCCAGGATGATGCTGAAAGCATTCCAGAATGCCAGGCTCCAAGGCTCCACCATTCCTGTGCCCAGGTACAAAAGCAACAATTGACAGGGTTGGTTTGCACTGGGCCTCCAGGGACAAGGTGGGAGCAGTGAAAATGGCCTGTCTTCTCGAGTTCATGACTTTCCATACAGTAGCCACATTGCAACACAAGTGGGACCCCTTGGTGCTGCTGTCATCCAGCACTGGCACCACCTCAGCCTGGCCTGCAGTCCCTGCAGCCCTGCAGTCCCTGCTAAAGCCACCACAACAAAACAAAGCTATGGAGTTTGTGTAGGTCAGTTAATATACTTGCTCATTTGGAGTGGAAAGGTACAAATCTACCACATCTCACAGAGAAAAACGCACTGAAATTCATAGCATGAATAAGAAAATGTTATGAGGTATTTGCATGCAACTTAAGTGACAGATAATAATTTTAACAATATTCATGATATACCAAATAGGTTTCTCTGCAAGTTAGAAAAGTTGCACTCAGCCAATGGGAAAAGCATTATTAAATGAGTGCACATCTATGCTCGGCTTTTATCCAAATTCTTTTTAGCACAGCAAAACCAGACATGAGCACCAACAGTGACTGAATCAATATATTTTCATTATTATTCTGCTTTCTGTAGGATAACCACTTCTCAAGACAATTTCTGCCAATCTCTACTGAAAATCAGTAAGATTGTTTGAAAATGTTTTTGCCTACCAACAGAGGAGCCTCACCCACCAGTGGGGCCCAGCTGGCAGCAAGTTGAGGGGGTTCTCTGTGCTCTGCTCCCCTTCCAGCACTTTCCTCCTTCACCAACTGGAAACAGCCCCCATGAGGTGACCAAAGCACAGCTGTCCCTCAATGTTCCATCACCACACTGCAAGGCAGAGTGACAGATGGGTCACACCAGTCCCCTCCTCCCCACAGCAAAACTTACCACTACGATGGTAATGCAGACATCTCACCACCACCCTTCATCTTATTCCAAGCCATAGGAAGTAAAAATGTGGACTTAATAATTATTAAGTACTGTGCTACCTAATATTGAATTTTTCTTACACACATTAGAATGTTTCTTCTTTACACACAGAAAACACAAAATATGATGAGTGGTCTACCATGGAACGGAGCGGAGACAACAAGTCTGACACCAAACTGCCCAAGAAATGGAAGAGAAAAATGTTCACAGAAAAATATTTTTTAAATATTGTAAAATAACTACAAAAATCACAGTTCTTTGTAGTCTATTCTACCAGACGTTTGACTTTGTAGTCTTATGACACCACAAGTCTTATATGGTACAGCAACATTCTTATGGCCATGCCCAATTCCTGAGCACTTCTGTAGAAAATACCATCCTGTCTTTGGCCTGTAATTATCCTAAAATTAATGAACCCTAGGACAGCATAGGTATTATTCCCAACCCACAACAGATGTTCCTTATCTTCACCACACAGCACTTATACGCTTTTAAACACCATTCAACAATTTGACAGCCAGCTCTGCAGAGCCCTTACAGCCAAAAAAACCTGCCCTAATCCTAAGGAGTATTAAACATGTTCAACAACTTAAAAGAAGCCCAGGATGCTTAGAAGCTTCCACAATCAGATGTCAAGAGATTTAAATTAAACTAATATGAATGCACATCCAGATGAGTATTGTTAAGTATTTGTTTGAAGGTTTCTGAGAACAATTCTACAGGAGTGACTGAACAGTTGCTCTTTTCTTCTCAGGGAGTAAAAACAGGTTCCAAAATCTGTTTTTCTGGATGTTAAACAGTAAGTTCCTGGAAGATTTCAAACAAGGCAGCAATAAACTTTTCAGCAATAAACAAGATGTCAAAATATAGTAAAACTCAACCCTCCCAATCTTCACTGGTTTATTTTAGCAATCAAAAATATGCAAAATATTCACAGACAGCATGAATTGGATTTGAAAATTATTCAGTAGAATTTGAGAAGTTTAGACTGTCCGAATTCCCTCCAGAAGATGAACTTAATGTATGTGGACATCATTCAAATGCACAGTTCCAGAGGCTTTGGAAAGCAGAGGCATTATTTACTGTGGCTTCATGAGACAGCAGCAGGCAGATTCACAAAAATTTCAGTTTCACAAAAATGAACTCTGTAAGGCCACATCATGCCACACCATAGTGATAAAGTTTGTAACACAAAGGCATGAAAACACATCCTATCACCATTCTTTTGTATTTTAGAAGTAAAACCTTCTGTCAAAACTCTATGTGTTGTGGTACTTTCTAAGCATTTGGACTAAGACCATTACTAAGCAGCAAAAATGTACTGACTAAATAATTCACTGCCATATTATTTGAATAATGGTGACTACAACAAAAATAGCATATATTGAAGGTATTCAACAGATCTCTAGGTACAGTGTAGTGTGTAAAATTATTAATGAGTTGGTGGAGACATTTTGTACAACTCCAGTATATGTGAATGCAAACTGCAGCAAGGACTGTGAAAGGCAGCAAGGAGGATTTCTGAAACGATAATGCATGCACAAGAATAAATACATCACAGGGACACTGCAAACTAGAGCTGAGCTAAGCATCAGAGGAGTGTGACTCTTAACAGCCTTTTAAGTGGAGATAATGGGGAACAACTATCAACTAATACTCAGAAATCTGAAATATTCAAGGAAAACATTATACAATTTGAGTGCTTATGATAAGATGGGACTTGACTTCACAGTCAAGTGAAAGGTGGCTCCTTCATTCCTCCATTCCCATTAAAAAACAAAACAAACAAACAAACAAAAAACTTCAAGCATGTCAACAAAGAGAGATTATTTTGTAGACTATCATTTCTTTAAACTAAATATATTTTATATATCTGACTCAATGACTTCACATACATATTTACCTACAGGAAACAAAAATTAATTCATTGGAGAAGACATACAATAATAATAAAAATCTTAATTTTGTTTGTTTTTTAATGAAACAGCACAATATAAAGCATTTAAAACCTTTAACAGGATATTCCTGAAGAAAGAAAATGCACATCTATGCATGCATATTCTCAGTTTCAATCACACCATTTAACGAAGATCTGATGAGGGAGGTAAAAAAAAATGATGATCCCCAGGGTGTGGGCAGTGATTGAAATATGCAATTGCATTTTAAACATAATTAGCTCCCTAATTGTATAGCCAAGTTTAATTAATGCAATTACATGAAATATTAATTACTATTCATTTTAAGAGTATTGTTTTCAATGTTTTGTTCTCTAATTTTAAAAATTAGACAGATCTCAATATGTAATAACTTTGAAAAGTTTCCATCTAGATATAGACACATTGAGAAGTCAAGATAATAAAGAACACCTCGTTGCACCTTGTTAGCAATTAACATTAAATTGATTGCAATTGGTAACTCTAAAAATCCAGACAGATTATTTCCAACTTGTAGACGTAAAAAGCTGCAGCTCTCTGTTCTTACTATGCTTTTGGACCTCAACCACAGCCAGCCCAAGAGATCAGCTTGTGTTAGGAAGGAGCGTTGGGATCACGTTATCTTGTTATGTTTCTGTCTACTGCGTTTCCATACACAGCATTTCCCATAGCAACTAATGTGCTCCAAACAATTTGTCAATTTGAATTCTGCTATTCTTTTGTAATCTTCATTTTTCCTATGAATGCTCTAAAATCAACTCCAATTATGCCCTGTTAATCTCATAATTCTATTTAATGCACTGAATAAAATTCTGTGATTCTCTAAATTAAGTTGGTTTGGGGAGTAAACTCCAAACAAATCTCCCATATATTCTTCATAATTTCATGCTTTCGTTCACCCCGCATCACATGGTATAGATTTGGTGCTTTTAAAGACATCAAGTAGCTTAGTGGAGTACAGACATGACCAACAGAGACTAAATAGCACATTTGCCCTTTTTGGTATACTACTGACAACAGCACTGCCGTTGGTTTTAAGCCCACACACTCAAATTCCACTGAACTATACGATGAATTGGCTCTCTTGTCCTAACTCCAGCACATCCAGACATTTTTGGCACATTCATTAATCAGAGAGGTTGAATAGTTGGTTTTCCTACCTTTCACTATACTACGAAGCTGCCAAATCAACTATTTGGAGGTTTTACTCCTTAGAGAGCATTCCTTTAATGTTAAAGGAAACATTACTTTTAAGATCTTCCCAGTGTTAAACAAAAACTGCTGCAGGAACTTGCATGCATCTTCTAGGAATGAGATACTACATCTTTCCGCCCTGGTAGTTATCAGATAGTAAGTACTTTTTGTAATTCTAAGCAGCTTGGCTTTATAGTGGTGGTTAGGGTTTTTATTTTTTTAAATCTCATATTCTCTGGTCTGACAAGTACTACTGTCAGTTAACCAGTCACAGGTCTGCTCTCACTGTGAGTGTTCTTGGTGAAGCCACCATCTTTTGAACGAGACAATGGCCCAGTTGCTCATAATGTTGGGAAAGAACAACCTCAAGCAAATAAAGTTACTCCTTAAAATTGTAAATAAGATTACCAGAATAGCTCTTTTCCTCACAAGACAGAACTAAAAAGGAACACTTCTCATGTCATCTGTGACTTACCAGCCATGGCATTAAGAACAGAGTCTGATGCTTCCACCAATGTTCCTATCATGTTCTGACATACACAAAACAAACACTTCATCAGTACTGCTATGGATCTGCTATTTATCAGACTCCCTACAGGTTTTAAATATTGAGACAATGTGAAGTCAGAAAGATACACTGAAACTTGAAGTACAAAAACAGCCTACTTTCACATGAAGTCAACTAACCAAATGAAGCTCAAAAGGTAAGAGGAGAGTGGCTTCTCAAACACTGCGTTACAACCATGACCTGCTTCAAGCACCTTCCCAAAAATATCAGCTGGAAATAATTCAAAAGTCACCAAAAGTCTGTCCTTATTCTAACACATCAGTTTCTATAGTATACCTGCTGTAAAAAGAGAGGCAACTAGGTAAATTGTCTTAATACTGTGCAGTAATATCAGCTGGGATTCACTTCATAGGTTTGATTTACTTATGGAGAGGTCTTCATGAAAGACAAAAAAAGCTGCAGATCAGGTATGATCAGGTGATCTAATGCCTTGCTGACAGTAAGTCAGGAACCACATTTTACTTTGGCTGTCCACACCTTTCATTCCCTATCACATTTGGCTAAGTGCTCTTACTAATTCCTTTGCACAGGTTCGGGTACTCATTAGAACCCTCATGAAGTCAATTTACTGTTCAGTGACTCCACGTCTCTGAACCAGCACAATCTCCTTCACAAATGACACCACCTTCCTTCATGGTTTACACAGTCTAACAAAAGACTCCACCCCCTCATGACACATTAGAAAGAAAAAATTCCTCACAAGGCTCTTCCCTTGCATTTACAATTGTGACTGCAAGAGAGGTGGACAAGGCAATGGTAAGCGGGAAAATTTGTAACTATCTTGGCCTTCCTTTTAAACAAGGAAAGAACTTCTACACAGCTTCTAACTGTTCCATCATTTCCAACTGCTCCAACTGTTCACAAATCTGTTTCTCAAAACATAATGGCACTTCTTGCACTACTATGGGCATAGGCCATCAACAGGCAAAACTTCCACTAGCATAGATGAGAGTAACATATGCACTGATTTTAGTATGTATGTAATAGCCCCTCAGTGGCAACAGAAATTAACAAGTAAGAACCACCAAAAAGAGGCTAGAAATGCCAAGTAAGTCCCAGCACGTCCCCTTCTCAATGTCTCTTGATGGGATAGGAAAATTCCTCAACTGTCACACTGTGCAGGATCTTGCCTCTCGTGGTTTTAAGTGGCTGGGAACAACAGAGTTCTTACAGTACACATCAGATGCCAAGGAATTTTACAGCATAAATATATTTACAGTTATTAAAACAAAACATACTGGAGGATGACCTGTATGTTAGGGAAATTTGAGGAATGCTACAGGTGTAAAGGTAATAGCAAATGCAGCTCTCTGTCTACCTTACACAACTGACAAACTACCGGAAATCTAGGAACGTGTGAGTTTCTAATAACACTCTACCATTGCAGCTGAATTGCTTTTTGCAAAACTGGGAGGAAGATTTCTTGGTGAGTTTATGCAAGTACTGCCAGACAACACAAAGGGAAGGAAAAGCAACCACCTGTTGGGAATGTGCAGCTCCTCCAGACAGATAATGAAGATAAGCTCAGCATAAACAAACTTTGTTGCAGAGCATAATGCAAAAGAAATTTTGTATAACTGAGGAAATAATTTTAAATAGAAAGCAGTTTTCACATAAACATTCAAAAGCTTTCACATACGTGATAGTTTAATTTACTTCTAAGGTTTTCCATGATAGAAATCTTAGATCTTCATAACTTCTACTATTTCTACATAAAATAGTCGTAACTCACAACACTTTTCAATTCTGAGTGCAACACAGCAGATGACAATACAGTTACCCTGTACTTTCAAATGTAATGAAATAAAGACTTAGTTGAAGTTACTACATGGAGAAAATTCTCTCATGCTTTGGCTTTTCTGATCCAAAAGCTAAAACACTCTAGTTCTTATACGCTGATAGACATGTAGCACAGTACAAAACTTCCTTTCAGCAATTACACATTTTCATTATCTGGGCCTGCCTCTCTCTTCATTGACTAAAGCTGGGCAACTGCATCTCTAGATTTTCAGAAATCAAGAATAGATGGCCCAAAGGAAAGAACAAGTGCAAGTTAAGAAACAAAAAATATCTTTCAGATACTCAAGGTTTAAAAAAAGGGGAGCACACTCCCCCCTCAAAACATGTTTCTTAAAATAAGAACTCAAGAACAGGAGACCCATTACCACCAATTGCTTGAGAAACAGTCACAACACTAAAAAGCATGTGATTCTTCTATCCGTGGTCAGAGCAATCACCTGTTATAATTGCATACAACTTCTTTTAAGAGTTTTCTCCTGTGCTCTATGAAGGGTTTGATGTAAACTACAGGTATGACTTTACAGTCAGCGTGCTGCTGTCTGTTCAAAAAATACTGAAGGAGGGCTGCCTAGTACACTAACAGCCAAAACAGCACTAAGCAGGGTTCATACACTTTCACAATATACACATGATGTCAAACTAGTACATCATCAGCACCAGAAAACATCTAAAACAAGTTTTACAGGAAGATCAGAAATTGTTTCCTAATTATCACACATTGGTGTTTTCCTTCTATATATATATATGTGATAAGTGGTACAGTGTCTCTCAGCCAGCACATGGGAAATGGAGGATATCCTTTGTTGGGAATAAGCCCAGTGTGTTATTTTTCAGTTTGAAAGTGTTTAGGTTACAAGTAGGAAGCTCACATTTCTGCTTGTAAAGATAAACAACTTTTTTCCTATGCTTGTAAATACTGTGAGATAGGTAATGCATCATTCACGAGACAATTTTTTGTGTAGAAGATTAGACTGTTATGGATGAAAAACACAATTTTGCAAGATTGATATATCAAAACTCAGAATTAGTTTAAAGGCCAAAGATGCACTCAAGCATCTTTTTATTAATGGAAACTTTTGTCTTTTGACACTTTGCAGCCCCAAAGCTCAAACGTAATACACTACTTCATAACAACCCTTCTTTCCAGTCATTTCACAGTTTTCAAAATGAACAAACTAAGATTAAGACCAAAATTTTCCATTCTACGTCACAACTACCATTTTATTTTACAATATTTTTTCACAGACTATGAAACATGTTAGGGAAGGGCTGTATTGAACAAGATGAACAACTATCTTCTAAAAAACAGAGCCTCATCATATGATCTTCAAGACAACATTTAAGGCAGCACCTATGCAGAATGACCTAATACTGCCAATCAGAAGACATGAAAACGTTCTAAAAGAAATCAAAATCTTGCACTCTACTGCTAATCTGTTCTATTAGTGTCAAAATGCCAAACACAAATATAATAAGAATTGCATCATTTGATTCATAGCTTTTACCATGCAAGCCAAAAATCTGTACAGAAGGTCTCACTGCAACTCTAACAGCACCCACAAACTATTTGAATGACAGCTGACTACACAGAACACTGGCCCTAAAGGCATGAAGTACAAGGTGTGGACAGGTAGGTTTGTATTCCTATCATATAAAGACTCAAAAGAGAAAAAAAAGACAATCAGCAGATCCCAAGTGGATAAGAATGCAAGCCTCAAAGTGATAAAGCCACTCTGAAAGGCTGTGATCATAAAGCTAAGTGTGGAGAGTATAACACAGGAGAAACCTCCCACACCTTTTAAAGTAAAAAATGACAGACTGTAAAGACAGGTAACTGATAGTTGTAACATCCTGCACAGAACTAGTGACAGCACCTGTCACAGACTGACAGAAAATACCTACCTATTTCAAATGAATGCTTTTACTGTTGATGAGTGAAGTGAACACAACTTTGGTCAATTCAGCCGTTTAGAAGCAGCTCATCTGGATACCTATGATCAAAGCATGTTCATCCCTAACTTACATTCTAGCACTACTCCAAACAAATATCCAGAAATAAAGGGGATGAACTAAGGTATTAAAAAACTGCTTTTGCTAGTATTTCCTTCAGTACAAGTTCCCTCTACAGATTTGTTTCACCAAATATCCAGAGCATTAAATGAAAACATGTAACCTAATAGGGTTTGTTGCCTTAATCAGTGATTACGTTATTTCAGGGTTAACCACTAAGGAAAAACGAATTTTTGTCAGGTTTTCTGAAACTATTTTAAGAGGACAAAATTCATGATATTTCTAGCAATAAGGACAGGCACATGTCCAAAGTAGCTATTGTATTAGAAACCAGAACTCTTATACTATTGGAGAAACTGAATCATTGAGTAGGCAAGAAATACTTGCGCTTGAAATATTTCCAGTTTATAACTCAAACAGCCCTGAACTAGGAGAGTGCTAAGATATCAAATTATTTTCCAAAACCACCTGAAAAGAAGCCAGAGATGCTCCAGGATTTATTTTTTCTTAAAGAGCTTAATATCTTCACTACACAAAGAGTACATTGCTTCTAGCCTCACCAGGGACTGTTCTGCCAAGACTGCAGGAAAGTAAAAAAATCCAGAACACAGAATATTACACTCAATTAATTACATGCTTAATTGCTCTCTTCTTTTAACAGCCTAATGAATACAGCAAGTTTCAGTTTCAGTATGTTCGTGTAGCCCAAAGTTTCAAGTCCAATAAATGAGACAGGACTGATTTGCAACATCTGTGCGAAGATCAGACATGTTTGTGTAACCAGAAGTAAACACCTATGCCCCTTGCTCTCCACCCAGAGCACCCAGGAGCTGACATGTAGGGGATTTTCTGTACAACCTGCAAAGAGAACGTTGTATGTCATGGAACATGACAGCCTCAATTAAACTTAAAGAGAATCTGACTCATCTTAGATCTCAGGCCAGTGGACCACCATGTGTCAGTGGAACTTCTGCCTCTCTTTGCTTCTTTGGCCAGGATCTGGTTGCACTATTGAATCAACTTATGTTTCTGAGTCAGTAGTCTAAAAACTATCCCAAGGCACACAGAACTTTCATTTCAACCTTCCCAAGGCACACATCAAAGTGATGTACCAGGAAGCCAGCTGGCAAGAAGCAGGTTCCAAATGTTTGCATAAACTGCAAGTTAGCTATTAAACTAATGGCAAACAGCCCAATTCCAGTCAGAAATTCAGAGGCACTTGCCCTCATTAAAGCCCAACAAAATAAAACAAAAACAAAGTCTCTAAGCTAAGCCACTCAAGATGTTACCTATGCAACACAAACATTTCATTTCAGATTCAATTTGCTTTTTGCTCACTCTGCACTGTGTACCTATATGAGGTATCCGGCCATTTAAAAGCAAACCTGCCTGTCCTTTCTAGAAAACCAAAAAAAATCACCTTGTATTTCCTCTACTTACAGCTTTGCACACAAAAGAAAAAACCGAAGTGGATTTTTTCCATTTTTATAAGAAACGCATGGTGTTCTCAGACATTCCTAGTCTCAACTGTCATGCCTATCCTGATGAAACTTCTGCAGGAAAAGCTGATGTGTGCCATTTCTTTTAAAGGCAATATTATGATATTCACTGTCAAATCTTTATAATCCTGAAGTTCAAGAGACAGTAATTTTTTGGGGTTTGAAATGGAAATTTAGCTTTGGCGTTAACAATGGAGAGAACGGGCACACGTACACAGATAATTCAGTCAGACATGAGCTCAGTCAAAGCACATTCCAAGCTGGCCGGACATGAGCCAGCTCCAGTTCACCAGTCATGAGCTGTGTTAGCACAGCACACACTAATAAAACCTGCTGAGAGGCTGGGTATGCTGGGCTGGGCACAGTCCTGCACTGTCTGGCCAACTCTGATCATGGACAGTGGATGCTGTGTCTGTCTGCACCCATCTAGGCACACACTGCTCTGCAAGGCCCCCACTGCTGGGAATTTTTTTTCTCCTTACGTAGAGCACAGCACCATACATTTGGGATTTTAAGTATCCTCCTTGATCACAGCCATGGCAATTCCTTAGAGCTGTTCCAAAAAGCATTTAAAACAAGAGAATAATTATTAGCACTACAGGCCAATGATGGGCACAGGCAACTGAATGGATTTTATTTACATAACTGTCCTTTACAGTTAGTAGTATTTCTCCCAGGCATTTATTGTTATGGAATTCAACAAGACAGAGCTCCTGTCAACATGTCAAAGACAAAGGACACATTTTTAGTAGTATTCAAGTCTACCTTAAAGTAAACAAAGAGAAAATTAAGTTACTTATTATAAAACCTGTGAATCCTAGTTCTTAGAAAAAGATAGAAAATGACACCATGAAAAGCAATCAAGAAATACAGTTCCTTAAAGTTTTGCTCCAAAGACCCATGTAACTAAATTTAACTTTGCCTGTGCAAGGAAATTAGTAGATTTTCCAAGGATGGAAAAAACACATGTATTAATCATCTACTGACAGAGAAACCAAAGGACAGGTGTGCAACTCTGAGCTCATATAACTAGCCTGGAAGATCAAGGAATAAAACTGTAATATGAACATGTTAATAGCATTAAGTTTTCCTTAATAAAAAATGCCCCTGAGCAGTTGAAGGCTGACACAAGTCCTCCATTTTATATTTTCTTCATTTAAAGGTAGATTAAAAAATAAACAAAACAGCCAACAAAAACAGATTTAGTGAGCTACATACATGATTTTTAGGAAATGCAGTAAAGCACCCTTAAATTATACAACACAGGCTGTGCCAGCCCCTTCAGTCTTGCCTGTAAAAGGCACAGGGTAAAAAAGTCAGACCAGAGTGTGAGATTTCTGTCTCTACTTCAAAGTAACTTCTTCTCACTACTATTTAACTTTTCTATTGTCTAAAGTAAATATTACATGTTTTGAAATGAACTACAGATTGTCAACTAAAAAAGTAACAACAGTATTTAAGGCATGTTCAACAGCCTTCAAACTCAAAGCCATTGATACAAACTGGAGAAGTTTAGCTTATTCGAAAAGCAAATTTAATCTGGGCAGTAGCCTTTGAAATAAATTCTATTTTTTTTCATATACAACAATATTTCAAAAATAGAACTCATGTTTGGATTTATGCTTTAACATTCATCATTTGGGTCCATTTGTATACTCATGTCACTGTGAATGTAAAACCCATAAAAAGGTACCATCCAAACAAGTTTAGGCAGACTCTGGTAACAAAAATCAGGGGATGATGACACAGAAAGATTGTTTAGGGCAAGATTCATTTTAATCTTCATTGGAATAGCTTGCATGCTGCAAAAATTCTACCTAGTATTATTCAGTATTTAAGTTTGCAATATTGTCTCTAGGTATAATTTGAGCTCTAATACAGAATGCTTATATTTCTTAACTAAAAATTACTTGTCTGACTTCAGAAACACAAATTCAATACTCACAGAGGATTCTGTGAGAGTGAGATTTTTGAGAGCAAAAAGTAAATATTTTTAATTTTGATTTACAATATGTGGAAGAGTACTCAAAGTAATACTAGCTTGAACAAGTTCTAACAAACATTCATCACTGGTGGCAATCAAGACAATGAAATAACTTTTTGGCTAAGCTGGATGTGAACCTCTAATGTACTATATAGCTGTCAGGTTCATGTATCATGCACACCTGCACAAAAAATAATCTCAGTGCACAATTCTGAGAGAAGCTGAACCTTACTTTTAGTGACAGAAGGAATGCTTTTTCCATCTGGATTATTTAAATAGAGTAACTAATCCATTCCAGTTTTAAAAACTCATCAGACTTTGAAAATATGTGAGCTTGTGTTCCCTAATCCATTAATTAAAGACGAAGATACAGAAAAAAATGCTTGGAGAGCTACTTTCTCAATCTTCCAAAGGACAAGGTAAATGGAAAGTGTTCAGCTGCTATCTACAGCTAATATTCTGTCATAAATACAAAAATATTTGTTGTCCCCCTTTGTTATCCAAAGCATAGAACAGCACAGTTAACAAAATGTGAGTTGGCTAGAGCTGAATTACAGAAACAGGCAATTCACATCCGAAGAACAACCTGACATCACTCATGTATAAAATGTCACATCTCTTTAAATACAAAAATCTAATAATGTAAGTAAATATATCAGACTGCAGAATTGTTTAGAGGGGTATACTATTGTGTTTTGACACACAAATACAACACGCATATATATTCTATTCCACAAAGAGAAATGTAAACTCATAAATCTCCATCCTGAACATAATCAAGATCATAGACAGTGGATATGGCAGCAGGGGATGACCAGAAATGAACTTAAAAAAATTAAATTTAAATTAATTTAAAAATCAATTAGCTAAATGAAGACTTTTTGGCTCATTTAAAAAACAGTTAAATATATATTTCAATATTAATAAATTTTATAGTTTGTTCAAAATGTGAATAAAATTAATTAAGAAGTATGTATTTTTAGAGTCTGGTCAGCTATTCTGCATGTAACATTTACATAGGTATCCTACTATTTATCTTCTGTCAGGACAAGAAAACCTCTGGAGAACATACTCTACTGTAGAAACTAAATAGTAGTTTCTGTTTAGTTTCAGAACAGTAACTAAACAATAGGGTGAAGTGCAGATGTAATTTTCTGTACTATTCCCTGACACCAGAAGGCTTGCTGCTAAGTCTCCCTAAAACCAATCTGCAGAGATAAAACATATAGTTAAACCTACAGTTAAACCTTTCAAGTGGAAAGTTTATCCTGTGAAAAGCTGCATTTGAAGAAGGGCATTAGGCAGAAGTTACAGTCAAGAGCCACACCTGAAGTCACACAGTATCATTTCTGTGTCAGAGCAGAGAAGAATATTTACTGCTATGATTATGTCACTGTACATCACATATTAAAGACACTAATGGAATATTTCACAATTAAGCAAAGTTATTATCTTGAAAAACATAGTCCCTATTTAGGAATTCTTTTTCATCAGCTATCAAAAAAAGCTCCACCTGAATTTTCTGTGGCCACTAACCAGTTTTGAAACTAGTGGCAAAAGGCAAATTACAGGTTGTTTTTTAAATAATTCAACATGTTACATTAATAAATTATGGTTAATCTAAATTTACTTTATTGTGACACCTCAGACAAGACAGATATGAATTTTAACTGAAATACTTGAATGGCACCAAACAATTGTGTCTTTAGGAGCAATATCAGCAACAACTTGTATTACTTACTGGTATATAATAGATATTCATTTTAGGGGCTTCATTGGCAGTCATTAGCATTCCTAAAAAGAGATTTCCACATTTAAAAATATTGATCAGAAGAGGATACTACTTTTAAAAAAAGATCATAAAGTACATATTCTTGGCTTGCAATGGACATTAATCAAGACCTGTAAAAAACTGTTGCATCAAATACCATGGAAATAAAGGTGTGATATCAGCATAATTAACAAAGCGTAATTTTCTATACATTCATTCCCTTTTGTCCTCTATCTAAACTGTTCAGCACCACTTTAAGCAACATTAAGCTCTGACAAGTGCAGGCTGCCAACTTTCATAACAAATGTAAACAGTTCATCCTTTAATACTGTTTAGAACAAGTCTAGTTAGTATTGCAGTTAAAAAAAAACTACATTGGAGATAAAAGCACATTATTAATACATTGGTATTAGTACATGTGGTTATTTGTTTTAAACACACACCTAAACAGAGCCATAAATCATAACATGGTTTACACCTTCATTCATATTTCATCTTGGGAAATAAACACAACAGCAGCTTCTCAACCCAAAATGACATACAGGATACCGTGGCTTCAAAAGGAGTAATACTAGTGCTGTAACCAAGCAGGGCAAATGTAGAATTTGAACTATCTATGAATATAACCAAGAAACACCATGAATAAGGGGTTTATGTACTCTGAATTTAAAAAAAATACTGTAGGAATACTAAAATCCGTGGAAAACCTCCAACAGCCACAAGACTTCACCTAAGCTCAAAATGAAGAACACACTCAATTTCTTTCTACATAAAACAGTAATAACAACATTTACCATATACTTTTATGTTTATCTTAATTTTGTCTTTCCAATGTAGCTGATCAACAGGCAATACAAGAGATTGATTATGAAGAACAAAGTGCCATCAAATTAGATAACATTCTGATCTGAAAGAACTGTAACATATGCCACTGAGACTATGAATAATTGGGTCAATTACTACACACCCAGAGGGTAGAAATATAATTTACACCCAACTAGAGGAATGCAATTAACATGGGTGGAGTAATCCTTCCTACCTAATCCTTTTATTATAAATACACAATGCAGCTGGACTTATAATATCAGAAAAAAGGGAGCTTGCTTTCCCAGCAAAGCAAGATATTTGTGAAAGCTTAGTCAGCCAACAGGCTAAAAACTGTGCCTGGAAAGGCAATTTAAGGAAAAAGCAAGAATTACAGTATATACTTGAATACTCCAGGTACAGTATACAAGTTACATGCTACCCTAACAGCACGCTCATTACTATTTCATACGACAAAGCATCTTTCCATTGAATGAACTAGAATCATTAGAAATAAAGACAGAAATTAATTCTGCAGGTGCTTCAAAGATGACAGTAAAGTAAAATATCTTTGAGAGTCTTCCATGAATAATTAAAGGAGGACAAGAACAGACTTCAGAACAGTATATGTGTGTATACTACAAGGGAAATAGAATGAAAGAAAGTTAACAGCTCTGAAAGGAGAAGTCAATTCCATGCATTTTTATTGCTTCAGCTTGTTAGTTCTAATACATTTTTATGGGAAGAGAGACCACACCCTAACAAACTACAAAACAGTCTAGTTTGATTACTGTAGAAGGGAAATAAGGCAGAGCCTTTTTTCAGAAGTTTTAAAAAGACCCTCTTTGGAAAATGGTCTGCAATACAGTATCATGAATGTAAAAGAATGAAAATGGGAGTATGAAGTGATAGTATTTGGGAGCAGAAGTTTTAGAAAATGCAGATTTTTACCTTTTAATTTTTCCTACAGTAACTGAAACATCTAAATGAGACACAGATTTCTATACAATGCAGATACTATCAAGTTTCATTTATATTCTACAGCTTAAATTGACTAAAGTCTATTTGATAAGTGGTAAACTTTTTTTTCCCCTAGCCCCATTCTGTTCATGTGTGATCAGAGGAAGATATTCAACTACTAAGAGATCCACTGATGTCTGTCATCATGTAGTTTGGTCAAAGACACATAATGGTTTGCTTCCCAGGAAAGGTACTAATATTGAAGTTGTTTGGTAAAATAGTTTAATTAAAAAGTCTAACTATGACAAAACTACCACCAAAAAAACCCTGTTCACAGTATACTGATCTTGAGTTTACCATAACTGATAGAATTATAGAATCTTGGAACAGTTTGGTTTGGATGAAATTCCCACGAGATCAATTCTCAAGCTTGTCCAAGTACCCCTGGATGGCACCACACCCTTCAGCTTGGTGTCATCTGCCAGTTTGCTGAGGATACACTCAATCCCACTATGTCATTAATGAAGACACTAAGTAAAGCTTGTCCCAATAGAGAGCCCTCAGGGACATCACCTGTCACTGATTTCCATTTGGACATTGAACTGTTGACCACTACACCTTCTGGATGAGAATAACCAACCAATTCTTCATCCCCTGAACAGTCCATCCATCAAATCCTTATCTCTCCAATAAGGGTGAAAATGGGGTTTTGCCTTTCTGAGCAGCAGTGACACAAGAAGTGCTGAAACACAAGCTAGGCAAAGATCTCCTGGGTTTCCTGGGCCAATGTATGTAGTGGGGCTCTGAGAATGCTGGGGCACCAGTAGGAGCACTGAGCCAAACCCATACATACAGCATGGTATATTCCCAACTTTTCACAACTGCAAGCCCATCTTACTGGAAGTATTTCCTTATTTTCAGATCTTCAGTCATGATTATTTCTTAAATTCTGAAGCATGAGGTGGTTCTAGGCATCTTAAATGCTGGTCCAACAGTATTTATGATAAACACGTGATGCACCACCTCTTGCCCAGATCTCTCAATTTCCATTGCAACATGCTCTGCTTTTTGCCCCACTCTCTCCCTGTGACTATAAAATACAACCCAGTTTTCTTCCCACAACAGTTCTTACCAAAACCATCAACCTGTCCCTCTGCAGACAATAAGAAAAACAGCACTGATTTAAGCAGTGGAGATGTGGGACACAGAACTGGACTGCATAATCTAGATCTGAATCACAGACATGTGAAAAGCAATGTCCAATAGCAACATTAGGGAGATGTGTGCATTCAATTCTTTGTACTACAAGATTCATCCTGCAGAGTCTCATGAAAATCATTTCTGCAAAAGCACACGAGGCACGTCCACATACCACAAAGGCTACAGAGCATCCACAGCCGAGTAATGCCCATCCTTGACATATTCAAACTTGACTTGACCTGAGCAACCTGACCAGACTTCAAAGCTGGATCTAACTGCAAGTTGGCCCTGCTTTGAGTGGGAAATATACAACTCCCAGGGGTACCTTCCAACCTAAATTACACTATGATTCTACATGGACAAATAACTTTTTTCTGTTCCACTCCCCATGGACAGCTCTTCATTAATGACATTTGGACATTAATTTGCTGCCGGGTTCTCTTTTAGATGAAACCAACCAGCTCACAGGTGAAACCTGGGTGAAATGCTGAAAATAATTCACTCCAATGATCTCTCTCTGTAGCCACCATGGATGAGAGTTTATCCATTTCCAGGGTGCACAGTCCACCCTGTCACCATGTAGTAATTCTCAAATACACCAACATGAACTCCTACATTCAACCAGGGCACACGGCATGTACTCTGCTCATAAGGTCAAAAATGCCCACCATCTTATGATGGAACAGTATTTAATTGCAAGGAAAAGGAAAGGGAAAAGGAAAGGGAAAAGGAAAGGGAAAAGGAAAGGGAAAAGGAAAGGGAAAAGGAGAAAAAGAGAAAAAAAGAGAAAAAAAGAGAAAAAAAGAGAAAAAAAGAGAAAAAAAGAGAAAAAAAGAGAAAAAAGAGAAAAAAAGAGAAAAAAGAGAAAAAAGAGAAAAAAGAGAAAAAAGAGAAAAAAGAGAAAAAAGAGAAAAAAGAGAAAAAAGAGAAAAAAGAGAAAAAGAGAAAAAAGAGAAAAAAGAGAAAAAAGAGAAAAAAGAGAAAAAGAGAAAAAGATAAAGGAAAAAATAAAAAAACTCCACTCCAACACAGTCTTAACTGAAGTTGGCAGAAAAGACAAAGATAAGTTTTAACTTGCTAGAAATCTCACTTATCTACAATCTTAAATTTGAGCTGCTAGTATGAATCAAAGTCCAAGTTGCTCTGTCTTTACTGCTACCTCTCTCTAAAGTTAGGATAATAGCAGTTAGCATCTCTGGCATTGTTCCAAGTCTTTTGTTCTGTGACATCCTACTGGCCCTCATTTATTTAATCTTTTTCAGTACTGCTTTCTAAAAAGGAAGTAGGTATCATACTTAAGAACTAAAGCAACGCATATTAAGCAAGAAAATTAATCAAGTTGCAATCTGAAGTACAACCAAAGCACATATGCACATACAGCCACCATTTTGTAAAATATTTTTACTCATAAATTAAGTCCTGGAAACCTTGGTTAAAAGTGATCCTCAGTTTTGATCTCCAGACATAATATTATGAGATGCAACAAATCTGAAAACAATTACAAAAACCATGCACATTTGTGCACTTCGGAATCCTACACTTAAAACCAAAGTATTAAACCTAAGGGATAGCACAATTTAAGTGCTGTATTCAAATCAAGGAAAGATCAAATCCTTGAAACACTGGAAAAAAACCCTCTGAACTTGCTGTAAAGAGATTTTTCCTACTTCTACAAAGCAAGCTCTAAGTCATCTGGGACTTAGTCAAGACAATAGGCCAAAATTCCTATTCTTATGAAATGAGTCACTTCAGATATTTGAAGGAGTAAAAGAGGTCAATCACTCAATTAACAGCACAGCAGCTTCTAACTGCAAAGGGGCTCCAATGTAATACAGATGCAGAGGAACCAAGGACACTAACTGACAAATAACCCTTTATTCCAAGCTCTTCTGCTATAAGGAGCAAAGTAGACCTAAACTGTATCACCTAAACAAAGACCACACCTTGGGTTAACAAGCTTTTCCTTTTGAATTTTGCAAGGCATTAATATACTTAACATACCTGAATTTGGATAAAGGCAGACATCATTTATGTCATGTTCTGGCTCCATTGAAGTAAATATCTTTCCCTGAAATTGAAGGAAGAAAATAAATCATAAAGAACTCCAAACAATATAATTAAATTCAGTAAATCTAAACAGTAATAATAGCTACTATAGAAGTTAAGAAACATGATGGAATAAAGATGGAACAGATTTTGCAGGACAATAAAATGTTATTAATATCTGAACATAACACAAGAAACTCAGTATTGTATTTTATCTCTGATTCAATCTCTTACAAGGAAGTGCAGCCTACTGGTAATTGAAGACACAGCAATGTACAGCAGCACCTCTAATTTCTCAGTTACACTTCTGTGTTGAAAATATATGTCAGATTTACTTTATTTTATGCAAAAGTGGGGCTGAGGTCCACAAGTTCTGGCACATTGTCAGTGTAACCCTTACTTTACTCAACTCTAAATGTAGTAGTTTTAAGTAACGTCACTCTGCTAAGTATAATTAGCTAAAAAATGGATTAGGAGTGGAATTTGAACCTAGAGCTTGGCTCTGCCACTGTACTGATGTCTACATGAAATGAAATATAGCTCAGCACTTTATTTATAATTTATACACTCAGTATTAAAGAGGTCTTAATATGAAATAAAAGCAGCAAGAGCATGTAGTGGTATCTAGTTTAGAACAGAATTGAAGTTATACAGGTTACTTAAGAAAGAGGTAAAAGCAGGAAACAATGTTCTCTAAATAATAAGAATTGGAACACAGTCTGAAAAACCCAGACAAAATACAGGTGCTCTTATAAGCCAACACACAAAACAGCCAGTAAAGGAAGAGTCTCTAACAACTGGACCACATAATCTGAAGCATGAGACTACATGCCTACACAGCTCTAAATGAGGGACAGGAACAAGGCAAATTTTGATCCTGTTCCTCTTTTTTTTCTTTCCCTGCAGCAATCCCACCTACCTTTCTGAGCCCTTCCTTTCCCTCCCAGTTACATGCTGTTACCCCACCCACCTCTGGTCTCTCCCTGATGATTAAGAAGAGTCCTCCTCCACCCTGGCCTCAGCAGACAAAAGCCTGGTGCTCCCCACCCCAAGGCACGTCTCAGCATGGGGCTATTCTGGTATCAAAGCCATACGCTCTCCACCCGCAGTCTGCCTCTGCACTTGGCTCCTGGCCAGAGATAGTCAGGAACCAGCATCTGGGAGAAGTGGAGCCAGCTGGAACATACTCTAGGAAAGAGTCCAAAGATATCTTTGCCTTCCAGCGGTGAGCAACCCTCCCTTTTCCCACCAGAGGCCACCTGACAAACCTTACAGTGTTTCACTCTCAAGGAGGGAAGTATACATACCTAGGAAAAATGTAGAGAGGCCACTGCAGATGTTTTAAATAATAACCAATAATTTATTTGCTCTTGCAAACAATAAGAATTAACTGCAGAGGAGCTTACAAAAAATTACTTGCCATCACAGAAAAAATAAGAGGCTGTTGAAATTTCATGAAGCAGCACAATAATACTGAAGTGATTGCCTGAAATAATTAGAAAAAAGCCTCCACTACAACTCTCTTTATGTTTCACTATAAAGTTAGAAAAGCATAGATGGAGCATGTTTTTCAGAAGGAACACAATGACTACAGACATCCCCTCAAACCAAAACAAGCTACAATAGTGTTACTATGAATCTATTGGGTACCAAAGTATGTTGCCCCATAGATTCACAGTAAGGTTCATTGACAGAAGGATAAGAAAGAGGATAGCATGATATAATGCAAAAACTGCTATGAAAATTAGAGATTTCAATTTCACTTAGAGGTGCAAAGGGCAGGGATAAAGACATTGCCCATTGCAACATAATCCCCTAATACAGTGTAAGACAGACATTATTTGGCTCCATGCATAGTATCTACTTCAGTATCCAAATAGAATCCTGCAAAAACAAGCAGCACCAGATTTTCATAGGTCCTTAACTAACTGATCTACCTTTGAAATTAACCCTACTTTGAGCAGGGAATTGAAATGAACATGTTTTCTCTGGTGAAAAAATGTAACTGGATGTAGTCAAGACCGCTGTGAGAAATATACAAACCAAGGCAATGGCTAAGATATTACTTTTTATGTTTAAATCTTTCTCCTGAAAGAAGCCTCTTGGCCAGACATGTACAAACAGCTAAAAACTCCCTAAGACTATAGCTTTATACCTACCTAATATTATAGCTATTGAATAATTTCCCAGATGTTGATTTAGTTAGACAGGACAAAATGCTATGTAAATTAAGAGACATTAAAATTTCAACTTCTTACACTGAGTTTCAGCTTAATTAATCAAGCTGCACAAAAAACACTCCAAAACAACAAACAAACAAACAAAAAAAAAACAAACCAAAAAACTCCCAACCCAAATAAAGTAAAAATTAAAAAATCTGAATGCAGCAACATGAAACTACTTACTGTATCTTTGTTCCACATTTTTATGATTCGAGAATCCGCAGAGATAATTAAATCCAACTGATGCTGAAACTGAATTGATTTAATAGGCAGCCCATAGTGGTGATCTTTGACTATTAATGGATTACTAGACCGAAGATCATATAATAGTACCTTGAAGAATAAGAGACAAATAAAATTCTTAACATTGTAAGATCATGAGGAAGTCATGCCCATCAGATCTTCACTAAACAATTAAACAAACTTGAGATTTTACTTAAATACATAGGCAGGATTTACATAAAATAAATGTTCTTAAATTCTGAAAACAACTTATTAAGTGAGCCCAGCTTATTCTAACCAGGTAATTTAACATTAGCGTGTTTCCATCTAGAAAAATTAACTAATTTATGACCTAACCATCTTTCTAAAGACTTCTTAATTTCTTTTGAAAAAAATGAATAATTTTTTTTGTTTCAATACTCTTAGAATTTTGTAGTAAGTAATATTTCACTTTCAGATTCTTGCGTTGTTGTTACATGATTTAAATTTTCAGACTCCCTTCCAGATTCAGTGAATATAACTTTCCCTCAGTGAAACATCACAAAATGTAATTTTTTTATATTAAGGAAAGTAGAGAGTACAGGTCCTGTCTTACAGAAACCTATACTTTATCTCCAAAAACTCCTATGGAACTTGAGAAAGTTAAATCTTTCACATGTAAAGTGTGAATAACAATTTTTGGGAAAAATAATATCATCAATTTATTTAATCAGAAACACATCTACAATAAGATTTGTCTGACCTGCACATTAACATAGCAAATACAATTCTCACACCCCTATCTGTTCTTGAAGAACATGAAAATACTGGTGAAGGCAGGAAACAATCCCCATACCTCCCTTATAAATATGATGGTAACAATAAATGAATTGAAATGATTCTTCATATCAAGACAACACACTAAAAATAACAGTTGGAAGACAACAATTTCTGGTTTTTTAGCCACCATCAAGACAAGGGAGAGCACGTAAGCTGCACTGAGATAGTACTCACAGTCCCAAAAACCAGCAACTTCCCCACACACTTGACTCAAGAAAACCGCAAATTTGCAGTTATATAGTATGTAGGATATGATGATTTAAAGTGGTACCTACAAAATTCTAAAGAGCACAAATATTTGATAAAATTAAATTGCAGTTTGACTATGTATTGACTACTCAATACATGTAATTTATGGTCTAATAAATACTTGCAGTAATAGATACATGCTGCACTCAATGTATGATAGACTTGGATTGGTAACTGCAAGAGCAGGATCTCCTAAGAACTGTGGTAGATGAAGTCAAATCTACCTGCCCAGTGGATGTTCCAACAGCCATATTCAAAGCCCCATCAAATTTCAGCGCTGAAATGGATGGCAAACCTTCTATCCTGCAAAGCACAATGCTTATTGTTAGGCATTCTTTCAATAAAGCCTGCAAATAATTCTTTTAATGTTGAAAAAATAGCTAAGTTAATTCTTAGCTAATAGTAAAATAATTCACAGGTATCATTCAGAAATACTACTTCAAAGAGCAGCACTGTTTACATTCACAACATGTATTTGTATACAAAAATAGCTACTACTACTTAGATCAGTGTCTAAGAGAACTCCTTGACGACTAACAAAATCCTTTATTCACACTAGCAATGACAAGGGAACAGGCAGGTCACTTTAAAGCAAAGTGAGATTTATTTCTAAAACCAAAACTTCTGAAAACTCCAGAACAACACAATTTGAAAAGGTAGCCTTTACTCACTCTGTGTCTGCTGTCACACTGCTCAAAGCACAGTCCAACAGCCCAACTCGATTTCTAGTTCTAGGATCCCAGCACTCCACTTTACCCTAAAGAGTTTAGAAAATATGGTTCAAGCTTATGCAGCTGCTGCCTGGTAGTCTGAAAACGTTTAAATAAAATTATAAATTATCTAATCTAATGAATAGTTAACAAAATTTCCTAGGTTGACATGAGTTTTTCTAATAATGACATGAGTTGTTCTAATACAGGCTGTACACATTTCATTTCTGTTTTTTTCAATGCAATCTAAATCAAAATCACTAACACTAATTTTCTTAAGATTAATAGGGTACGCATGCCAGCTAATTTCTACAGATGGCTACACTGCAAAATGAGAGAACATTATTTTCACTCTTGTCTGCAAAACTTCAAGCACTCAGCAACCAAATAACTTTGATATTTTATCTGCACTATGCTCTGAAAAGTCATCTTTAACATATTTATATCTAATATAGCAAATAAGACCAATTTAATTAATTAGGTTCATGATTTCTTCTTATCCTCCTGCAAATTAATATAAAAATGAAACAAGAACTACTGCCCTTTTCATAAAAGGAATGCAAATATTTACCTCAGCCGTCCCCATAGCAAACAAGAAGTGTACAGGATTTATGTCACAGACGTTACTTTCTCTACAACAGAAGAAGGAGCAAGTTAAATGACCTCGGAACAATTTAACACATGAACAACTAATAAGATTTCTGTAATTGTGTACACTACTGCTCAGTTTGGAAAAGCAAAAGTTGGAGGAGGAACAGATGGCCACATAACAACAATTTGCCATACTTAAGGGGAGATAACTAACAATCTGGAGCCAGAGACAGTGCTGACTACTTCAAACACGTAAGATTCCAACTGGATATAAGGTTAATATTTTAATGCTTATAAGCATAATAAAGCAATGAAATTTGTTAATCACAGAGGCTGGGAAATTTCCACTGTTGGAGTTTTCAAGACCCCCCTGATAAAATTCATCTGTATTCATATGGCTGTGCCCTGAGCAGGAGCCTGGGCTCTGAGGCTCTCTGCAATCCTCTGCCCATATCCACCACGTACCACCAAGCCCTGCCACATCACTCTGCTCCACTGTATTCTTAAACAACTCAACAGGACATGAAGAAATGGCCCCAAGGTGTGCCAGGGGAGGTTCAGACTGGATACTAGGAAAAAATTCTTTACTGAAGTGGTTGCCAAGCATTGGAACAGGCTGCCCAGGGAAGTGGTTCAATCACCACCCCTGGAGATATTTAAAAGATGGGCAGATGAGGCATTTGGGGACATGGTTTAGTGGTGGACACGGCAGTGTTGGGTTAATGGCTGGGCTTGATGATCTCAGAGGCCTTTTCCAACCCAAATAAATCTCTTATTCTAATTATGTCAAAAGATCTTTACGATTACTTATGTTCTAAAGCTTACATCTCCAACATGTTCTGTCTGACCAATGGTCACCTTTCTCTCACCCAAGTATCCTGTTTCTCAGCAGGGCACCCAAGAGCCCTGCATTTCGACAACAATTCTTCCAAAGTACAAATATTTCTCTCTACATCACTTACCCAGCATTTTCCAACTTCACCCAATCAAAGCTCTTTACCTCTAATTCCGTAACTCATCCAACCCCCTCACCTCAAAACCTTCTCACAACTTAAGTCTCATCTCTCTAATCCAGAATTCACTCTCCACCCTTACCTCTCTCATTCCAGGATTTCCCCTTTTTTTTTTCCTGTTGCTCAGTTTTTTACTGTGCCTTCCCAAATACTTCTTCATCCATTAAGCTATTCTGCCCACTGAACACCAGCTGCTGCCCACCAACAAGCCACTCTATCTAGTGAAGTCTCTTCTTCTCATCTGCCTCTCCCCACACGAAAAAAGCTCAGTTCCTACTCTGGTAGGGTTTTCAAAAGAATCAGACACATGCTGGAATATAAAAATTCTCTCTGGGCTACTTCAAGAGCAGAAGGACAAAGACATGTCTGGGAAAGTACATACCCTGTGGGTAAATCTCTATATGACGGCTAAATTGAGTAATAACGGCAAAGTTTTAATGAAATGCTCTTAAGATCAAGTTATATAATACCTATTTAGTCCATATTAAGCGATTTTAAAACATCCACAAAAGAAAATTCAATTAAACATAAAAACTGGAACAAAAAAATTACAGAACATAAAATGAAATGCGACTCAGACTCAGCATATGCTCGTTTTCAACTCAGCAAAGCATTTGGGCAGCGTTCAGAGACAGCTCTGGTGGTGAGCATGCTAGAAGTCTGCTTCCACCTGGTGGAAAGAAGACTGAGGTCATGCATTGCACAGAACTTACGAAGCTTCAGTTTGCAGAGAGTTCAGAAATCTTCCTTGTTCCAGATTTAGCCTGTACACTTCAGAACTACAAGAGAAAAACCCAAAATTACTCGTGTCTTACAAACACTGAAAAACACTGCTGTAAATTTGGAGGCATTGTAAAGATTCGTATTCACAGCCTAGTTTTGCCAAATAGACAATTTTCAGAATCCACAATTTACAAGAAGACAAACATATACTTTGATGTGCAAAATACAGAGAAGAATGTGCATGTTCACCATTTATTTATTATACTTCAATATCCTACCAATTACTATTTTTCCAGGCAAAAGTTACATTAATTTGTTTCTCCAGATTTTTTCATTTCCTGCAATTTAAGTCACATCTTGAATTTGTACTTACTTTGTTTGAAACCAGAAGGATCTAATTTTATTTTTACTATGTCTTTTCAGAAACCCAATTATATGATCTAACTCACACTTCACAGCAATAAAACACCAATCAGGATAGGATAATTTATTTAATTTTCCCTACTTGTATGCTAAACGCTTTTTAAAACAATACACTTACCTGCAGTTTTTAATACAAATTTGCCAATACATGATATACATGGTTTAAGGATCAAAGAAAAAAAAGCTTAAAAATAGCATGGGAAACAATTAATTTTAGTCTTTCCACATTTTCCACTCTTCAGTCTCCCTTATTAATTTGGAAGGAATTGCCACTTCTTCCACTTTCTAACTTTTCTAGTATTTTAATGTTCATTTTATTATTGGAAAACACTACTAACAAAAGTGAAACAAAATATTGCACTTAATACCTTGCTCCTACGAAATACAGGTCACATGATGGGTAGTGGTAAGAGAAATCTCTACCAAATTTTGGTATTCTTGTCTTGTAGTAATGGCCATGTTGTGAATGAAACTCCACAAATCTGCCACACTGCAAGAAGACAATCTGAAAATAAAACAGAAAGCACTGACACATACAGAAACAGAAAAGGAACTCCCCAACTTGTCTTACAGCACAAACTTCAGTGATTTTTTTTTTCAAACTCATCCAGGCTTATCACAACTTATTGAAACAATTTCTACTAAAATGATAGAATCAACTAGCACTTCACCATTCTCACCAGCCACAACAAAGAGTTTTGTTAATATACATTATACAAATATTCACAAGAGTACATGAGACAACCTGAAAGTGACTCTGCAGTCAAAAGCAGCACAGTTACCTCATGTTCTGCTGCACCAAAATTAACATTTCTACTTCCTTCAAGACACTACAGTTAGTGATTTCTTCCAGGTACAAAGCTGTGCAGACACCAGTATGTCCACATGCACCAAGTACATGAGCCACACATCCTGATGCACAGCAGTGCTCCAATAAATGACACCAACGATCTTTCTCATTTTTGTTCTTTGCCAACTGAATAAGAACATTGATTGTTTCTTTCTGAAATTTACACAAACATCTCAGTCCTGGAAAAACCTACAGGGAGGCATTACTAGAGAGCTCAATCAACCTCAGTAAACAAAATAGGCCAGGTCCTGCTGTCACACTCCTTATGGAAGGTTAACATAGCACATTCCCACTGGAAGGGATTCTTCCCACTCCAGACATAGGATCACCCACACCACCTGTTGCACTCATGCTGTGGCTCAAACCATGGACAGGCACTGTGCAATGGAGGAATAGCTGGCCTGGCCCAAACTCATGCCATGCGTGATAAACACAGCCAAACCTTTGTCTCAGAGCCTCATCCCTATTTAGCTTGGATTAGAAAAGTGATACTTTAGTTTAGCCTGTACATGGATCTTCTAAAAACAGTAGATAGTGAATATCTAAAATTTTCTACTGCTGAATTACACTGCTAGCAATGCAAATAAGGATGAGAAACTCAGGGAAGGTGAGGTACATACGTTACTTTACATCTATCATCTTTATTTATAAATCTGTATATTCTTCCCTTAAGAGACATGGACAAAATACTGACCTGGGTTGGCACTATTTAATTTCTGCAATATTGAACTTGAATATATTTGTGTTCTCTTTCATTAATAGTGGACACAGCTCACTTTAAATCATGTTAGTCTTTTCATCATACTAAATTAATTTTGGTCACCACCAGAAAATTACAACCTGAGGGTAGCCAAAGCATTGGCACTTCTGTGTGACAAAAATACCATACCATACCATACCACACCACACCACACCACACCACACCATACCATACGTCTCCTGGCAAAAGACTGTGGGGAAAAAACACACCACTCTCTCCCAAGTCTAAAACTTAGTCCAAGTCCAAGACTTTTAAGCCTAAAACTTAGAAGATCAGAGAAATGTAACTGGTCTTATGGGCACTAATTTGTATGAAAGAAAACAGGGGCTTTCACTGTGAAAAAGCAAATAACCCTCAAAGCAACCCTACAGGGATGGCAGGAACAGATCTGGAGAAACACTATTTTTCCTGGCTGTGAAAGGATGAAGAAAGCACCAAGAGGGCTACCAAGACTGACAAGGGACAGAATACAGACATTACAAAAAAAAATCCCTCTCTGCAGCAGCAACAGAAAAAACTTAAGATTCTCCTGGGCAGGTTTGAGAGCAACTAAAAATCCTTTATGATAAGGTAGAACAGAATTGCAACAATTTACTCAGTAAATCTGTGGAACCACCATGCCTGCAGATTTTGACAGAACTGTTCAAGCATTAAAATGGTATTTCAAAGTTCCATTCCAATTGCTACTCTATGATTCTAAAAATTTCAAGTGTAATTTCTCAAATAGTGTTCCCTCCTTCTAACATGTCCACAACATTATGACAGCTACTTGAAGTTTATTTTTCCGTCTGATGATTTCTTAAGTTTTAGTAAAATAAAATTGAAAACATAAAGATTGTATGAATTTGAAAAAGTAGGGCTTGAGCCTGAAATACAGCACCCATTTCAGCTGAAAACACACACACCTTTCTGTTCATAAGCAGTCAGAAACATTTGGGAACACAGCATGTTCCTCAGCCTCCCAAATGACTATTTGGTATGTACAGCCAGAAACACCTTCCACCAGACAGACAAGTGGGAAGCTAATGTAAAGTATCAGCCATTACCTTCTGTTGCTTGAATTCATGCACTTCCTTAGAAATCTCACAGGAAAAATGCAAAAAAGCTACAAGGCTAGATGATCATGTCTCTGATCAAATAGCAGCATTTATTAAAACAAACCTATACCTGAAATGGTAAGGTCTTTCCACAGAAAAATAAAAAAGCATAAAATAAACATTCGAGTGATTCCTTCAGGTACAGCACTTAATTTACAAATAAATAAAATTAAAAATAAGACTTTAAAAAAAGGACATTACTTCTCTCCACAATTTCTGCCTCATTCATATGCTTATAATCATCATGACTATAACAACACTGACAAATCAGGTTGTTAACTTAGCCATAGCTATCTCACTTTTCAAAAACAGTTTATGTGTGCATCACTTGTCACAAGGGATTGTGACTAAATGTTAACCCAGAAAGAATAGTTAATTCCACTTTTCACATTATTTTGCTGGTAGGATAGATCAGTATTTGAAGTTTTTCTCTCCAATAGAGGAAAGACTTTAAAATTGCTAAAGCAAATTATAGTACAAAGACACAAAGAAAACAAACACAATTTTAAAGGTACAAAAAATGTTTATCCTGTTTACTGTTTGTAAAAAAAAATTTTGTTCCAAAAGCTGTTTGATTGACTGCCTTTACTATATATGAAAATGCATTTTAATATACATACTAAACAATTTTTTCATTTATACACTGAAAACGATTAAACATACCTTTGAGTAATCATCTGATAAAATCTCAAACGTAACCACTAGAGGAGAGAGCAAGAGAATTTTGAGTCAACTAAGCAAGTAAACTTATTTGCAAACATTGGCATAATCCTGAAAACATTTACACTCATGCTAATCTTTAGTCATGTAGGTATTCCCCACAGGTGTCAATGCATAATGCAGGCATTAATCTTTAGTAAGATCTCTGATTATGTAACTTGATTTGCAAAACCGTAATTCGTTTTCTAAAACTTTAGAAACATACGAAGCATCCTGTAATCTTTTTATTGCTTGTGTATACTTGACACGTTCCTCAACACAATGCTCAGCCATGTATTTTATTGCTGTAGGAATGTCTAATCAAATGGTTTTCAGTGAGTGTGTGGTCCATGGAGCTTTGGTAATCCATCAAAGATGATAAAAAATTACATGAGTTTGGACATATATGCATAAACTGGCATATGCAGTCCTTCCAAGTGGTCAGCACTTCCAGAAAAGAAGTTCTAAGGCTCAAAAAAATCACAAATATGAAAGCTACTAGTCATGCTGAACACTAACATATTGAACTTTGCCTAGTTTTAATTGAGCTGAGTTGGGTACATTAGGGAGTAGCTGCTTCAGCTAAATTGGTTCTATTTAAATGAGATAACTCATTTAAAGTTACCTGAAGTGACTCTATGCTAGACTTCAAATGAATATACTTCTACAGTCTACTAAGATGCCAGTTCAAAAAATTTATTTCAAACTCTAATTAGTAGCAAGCATTTAAGATTACAATGATTTCTGCTCTTTTGAAGAGGGTTTCACTCTTGCCGAACCCTCCTCTCCCCAGCCTCTCTGAAACCCTGCCTAACAGTGCTCCTTCACCCTACATGACTCCTTGCAGTCCTGAGGCAGACAGCAGAGAAACAGCCCAATGCTCTTATTACAATTTTTATTTTTCACATCACTTTCACACACATCAAAGTTAGACCAGTTCAATCCTTCCATAATGAATGAGCTCATCTTCTCATTGTTTCGGTCACCCCTGTATCCCAGCTTTCAACCATTAGTCTTCTAACATCCCAGCCTTCAAACAAAAAACCTGAAGTAACAACCCTCCCACACACTCCCTCAAAAAAATCAAAAACAAATCCCCATAATTCCTCGAATTTAAGCATCCTGAAAGCTCAGAGGTGTGGCAGCTCCTGCCCTGCTCTAACTACCAGCTGATTCTCCCTTTCCCATTGTCTAGATGGCTCCTTATTTTCCTCACCACAGTTGTTTTCCCACCAAACTAGTACCAAACAAGGTGTAATTAGGGCCTTGGCCATGCTACCATCTACCTCTAAGTACCTTGTTTCAATAAAACAAACAGAAAATCGAACCAGCAAACAAACAAATCAACACCTCCCAGGAAATTCTCTTTACCCTGTAACTCACCTACTGAGCTTGGGCTCCAAAGAGAAAACAGAGCAATCCACAGTGCATTCTCCTACCTTACTGCTTCACAGAACAGGTAAGAAGGGAGATCTTGCCACCACCCAGCCACAGTACCTTTGTCACATTCACCAAACAGAACACAGATTTCAGCCACATTCACCCTCTGAGTCCCACACTTTCTGGTAAGGTAAATTTCAAGGTAAATCTTACACCCTTTTCCAAGCAAGGAAAGAACTTCGAAATCAGAATAAAAGGGGAAAATTCAGAGATGAAGACTAGATGATTTTACTCTAGCTTCTTGTGCTCCCCTGAGGTAAATTCTATCCTGTCAGCACAGGGAGCAGAATTTCTGCTGGAGTCCAGCCTGGATTATGTATGACAGACAACTTGTACCAACAACCGTGGCTTATACTAACCTTCAGAATCCAAGCATCTTTCAAATTTCTGGGATAACTGATAGGTATCAAAACAGCGGACCCTGGGCTTGTAGGTTCCTGAAAGAATAATTGGATGTTTAATTAAATAAAGAAGTTTAACAAAAAGATAACACAAAAGCATCTATTTGTAAAAGTATAATGTCTTACATATACAGACTTTACTGTGTTTCTACTCTAAGTCTTCTTACCTTCCCAAAGCCTCTGTGACTGGAAAAACACGCCTCTTAGTAACACAACTTTACAGCCTGGTTTCTGTAAGCACCCTACTCATGTGCAGGTTCTCCTAACTACCAGATACATCATACAGAATCTAGTAACACCTTCCAGTAAATCTGAAAGACCAAGGCTCCTCATGTTATTAATACCTACTAAAGTACTCATGTTTGGATCCCACTTTAATAGTAACAAAAGGCAGCATTATCCTCCTCCTATAAAACAATACTCAAACAATGATGTCCATAAGTTATTTAACATACATGCAATGAAAGTAATTCAGAACTTAGTATTTAACTGTACTATAGACAGATTTGTTTTATTAGTTTTTTTTAATTTTTATTTTTATTTTTATTTTTATTTTTATTATAAACCCTGGCAGCATGGGGGTTGGATTAGATGATCTTCAAAAGTGCCTTCCAACCCAAACCATTCTATGATCCTAAGAATGTATGTATTCTAAACAGAAGTGTTCCACAGCACCACTCCCAAGACATCTGTTCTATCACATGTTAAAAGTAAGCTTCCAGCAGAATGTCCAGTTCCACACTTTAAAATGAACTCTTACCAATTCTACCTGAAACAAAGTCACTCTGCATCCAAGATTACCTAGGACTTTTGGCCTCTGTTAGAGAGACAGTTTGTTAACTCACCAACTGCCATAATATACTGTCCATCTCTTGATACCTTAATCTTTGTGCTAACTGTGGGCATTTCAAAGTCTTGAATAAGTTCAATTCTTCTACGGATATCTGTAAAGAAAAAAAAAATTAGAATTAGTACAGTTCTATCAGTCCAAAAAACTGTAACGGTTTCCTAAGGAAGCATGTTGAGTTAATTGCTGAGTATAAGGAATATCCTTTAGAGATACTGTAACTAACACATTATAAGCAGATTAACAGTCTGCTAACCCTAAGAAGCAGACCACCTCTGCGCAAAATAAATTAGAACTCAAAGGTAACTGTGTAACAAAATATTATATAATATAGTAGCAAATACTCATTGCACTTACACAAT
>JANPWX010000188.1:1187532-1221683 GCA_024734555.1 Trochalopteron elliotii
TCTGTTCTCGCCACTGTTCCATCTGTGTGGCTCTGCCAATACCGTCCCTCTACGCCGGGACTTGCCTTCCTCCAGCTCCTTCCTATCGAGCCTGGGAAGAAAAAACAGAGGAGAGCAATATCCTGTCTTGCCAATGGCATATTTTGCAGCCTCTGTGTTCAGCAGAGATCTTGATTTCTTTTTTTTTTCAAATGGCCAACAATTTGAGAGAGAATATTTATCAAGCAGATAATTTTTATTACATTTAGGTGGTTTGGTGAAGCCCTCAAGCTCCCCAATAGGCACTGAACTTAAAGCGCAAGGCAAATGGAACAGGCTGGGAGGGAAAAGGGGAGGAGGAAGCTTCATTTCTTCATGCAGAAACTGGATAGAACAATCCCGAGAAGGAAGGAACAGCCACACTCTTTCCGTGACATTCTGGAGAAGGTCATGTTCCATTTCAGCCTGAGACACAGAACTGACTCAGTCTCCTGGTGTTTCTGAAGAAAAGAAATCAGTGATCTGTTCTAACTCTTTCTGTTCTTAGGGAAGAACACATTTTGTGTGGTGCCCTTTTAGCCACTTACCTGCTTGGAGTTTCTACAGTGACCAGCAGTGAAGGGAAAATATTAGATCATGTCGGAGTTCTGGCTAATTTCTGCCCCAGGAGACAAAGCAAATCTGCAGGCATGGGAGAGAATGAACACTGTGACATCTAAATCCAACCTGTCCATCAACAGTAAATTCCATATTCCAGACTTAAAGGTAAGTGAAAAAGGGGTTTGTGTATGGGCAATACAGCAGCATTAGCCAGGGCTAAAGACTTTTGGAATAAATATGGGATTTATTGTTTGGGATAATATGCAGACAGTAGAAGGAGACAGTGGTTGGGAGATGAGTTGTGTTCAGTCAACTGAAAATTGATCAGAGAGAAGTAAGTCATTGTGCCTGAAGCTGAGCTTCATGTTGAAGTGGTACATGTGTAAGGAGTGAACATGGGTGAGATGTTAAGTAACTGATCTATTGCATTCCATGTACAATTTGTTCCTAGTCATCAGTCATACAGCATGGTACATCATGAATTGCTAATGCAAAGGGAGTAGCTGACTATCCACAGCCATGGCAGCAAGACTACTTACAGAGAAAAGAGTGTTGCTTTTTTGTATGCACACCTGAGATTGATACAATTTTTATCATCCATGGACCTTATTTTTACCATCTGTGGACCTTACCCCACTGGTGGGTGGTGAGAGTCTGCTTATCTTGAAGGAAGTAAAGCATTTGGAGTATCTGAAGATGCCCGTTGTCATTCTATTTGTTCTACATAAAATTTCTTTCTTCTCTCTTAGACTGACCCTATATAATGTTGAGCTGGCAACATTATGAGAAAAGGTTTGGCAATATCATGAATACAGGGTTATGACTGTCAGTGATTCAAAAAGCAGATGTTGGTCAGAAATGGCTTTGTGAGAGACTTGCTTTCGTAATAACAGAGAACCCAGTCAGATACCCCCTTTTGAATAAGTGCTGCTTCCCTTTGTTCTCTCAGTACATCTGACTTGTTTGTATGTGTGCATTATTTGTGTGCATTTCCAGTCACTGTTTTGTCTGGTTAAATACTATTCTATGCAGCTTGGGGATAGAGGATGAAGTGAAAACAGGAAGAAAGACACTGACGTGTAATCTTGAGACTACACATACTTTTTTCCTTTATTGGAAAAGGCTTTTTATGCCCTAGTTCTTGGGTAAAGGAATTGCTACTATTTTCCACCAAGTAAATGAAGTTTTGCCAAACTGTTAAATTCACATGTACTAAGGACAAGTCAGTCTCCTTAAGGCTCTGCCAACAGCAGCCTTAGACAGAGTTTTGCATAATTCACTTAATTGTCATCTTTTGCACAGGTTGGGACACTGGATGCTCTTGTTGGTCTGTCAGATGAGTTGGGAAAACTTGATAGCTCTGCTGAAAGGTAAAATAGATCTTATTTACCACCTACAAATGAGAAACAGACATTGTTTTTATGGGATGGCATGTCCTTGTGTTCACCTCGATCTGACTCAGTTCAGCCTGGACTACAACTGGAATAAAGTGGATAGGCTTTGTTTAACCCTTGTATTGATTGTCATGGAGTTATCACAAATAAAGGATCATTCTTTAAAAATTAGCTGAATTATATCCATGGCAGCTTTGTCAGCACAGCAATCCATTCAAGTGGCAGTGCTAAGGAAGCTGTTTTTCATAAGGAAACTGCTTTAAATGGGGGATTGTGGGGTTATTGTGTTTTGTGCTTTTGTTTTTGTTTTAAAGAACATCCTCCCATCTCATTCAGAAACTTGAAAAAACAACATTTAGAGAATGTGAAGCCCTCCCTGATCTTCTGTTTTAACAGAATATTTCTATTGAACCTTCTATCCTTTTTCAACCAGACAGAGGACTTCTAAGGGTTATATTCTTTTGAATGAAGTCCAGGCCTCTCCCTCTCAGGCTTTTAAACTCCTTAAAAACCAGAATATTGACTCATATTGCATCAAGCCTACTTAAGCAAAGACTTACATGATCTCCTTGCTGACAATTCCCAAGTTTGCCTTTTGGGACAAACTGACCTGGGTGTACAAAAGAATAGTGTAATTACAGCAAGCTGAGAAAATGCCAGGTTTTAAGATACTTCATGGCACAAGGTAGACTTTGAGGCAGTGAAGGTATGCTGGGTTTTTCTGCTTTGTTCTATTTTTTGCTTTGGCAGCTTACCTCACACATAGTTTTGGTCACAGAGACATGCATAGCTCTGGGTCTTTTTGCCTTTTTTCTCCCAGTCTAGACTGATAAGCATTTTCTTGTCTAAATATGCTCAATCCTTTCATAGATCTTTGTGTGGCAGTTGCAAAGATATACAGAAGCTCTGACATGAACTGTTTGCATCTATGCTAGGCAGTTTAGGTAAAAGTTGGTCTGCTAGAATACATTTCTTCATAGCATTTTTTTTTTCTTATTTTACTGGTGCTATGTAATGGTTGTATTAGAATGATTGCATCTGATAACTCTGGGTTGCACACAAGACTGATCTTTTAGAATCATAGAATATGATTCATATCTTGAGTTGAAATGAACCCATCACTATCATTGAGTCAAGCACCCTGCTCTTCACAGGACTACTTAAAACTAAACCATACTGCTTTTTCAGGACTTTAAGCAAGACAGAGCAACTTAATTTATCAACAAAATCATCTCTATGGTGACCCTGCCAAAAATACTGCCCCATATTCTTTGTAACACATTCCAGCTTCTTCTTCAATTGCAGAGATTCTTGAGGAAGTGGAAATGGGGGTAAATTTGGGGAGAAACTGTGCCAATACCTGCTATCTGTTCTAATGGAAAGTGTTTGATGATCCTTGTGGATCTCTTCAACCTCAGAATATTCTGTGATTCTGTGTCTCTAGCCAGGGTAGCAGATAGGAAGCAACTGTGTGATCTGGGTTTGAGGGCTGACAGAAATCATCCAAACTGATTTTTCAGAAAGGCAGAACTAATTCCCACCTTTGTGAAGAATTAGGACTTCTGAAAAGCTGACTGCAGAATCCATGTAAGATCATGGAGGGCAGTTAGAAGTCAGTAGGAGCTCCTTAGGCTCACTGACTCCATCTGTTATCTTTGTCTTTACTTGCCAGCACAACACAGCTAGCTGCTTGTTCAAGCTGAACACCACTTTACTCCACTAATTGTCCCTTTAATGCCAGTAATGACTCTTACCCTCTGATGGGCTCTAGGCACGGAGCAAAGGGGTCAGTGAGCCCCTTCCACTGTAATCTGCTGAGGCAAGGGCTCTTCCTATTTGTTTCACTTGCCTGTCAACATAGGTAACCAGGAAGGATCAACAAGACGTAAAAATAAGAAAGGTGTTTTGAAAAATAAGAAAAAATGCATTAGAGTAGTAACATTAAAGCAGTAACAGAGAATAACAGAATAATCAAAGATATTAGCAGATTGAGCCTCACAAGGACATACAAAAACATTTTGCATTAAATAAATACCTCAAGTTTTATGTCTGAATTGTGATTCAAGGGTTAAAATACCAAGCACTTGCACTTGGTTGAAGTAAATGGCATCCAGAGGGTTAAAAGCCTGTTCAGATGACCTGAGCATTTATGTTCCTGGTCCTGTGAAAGAGCTGCCTGCTGAACTGTTGCTGGATAAACACAGCTGCCAGTAAAGCCAGGCAGCACAAACCTGTCAGCGCTGCCTCCTGCCAGGACAGCAGAGAAGGGGCAAGAGTTTGCAGGAGCTATTGTTTCCACATACTTTTATTATTTATTTACACGAGGAGGAGGAGTGTTTTTCCATGTCATCCTGTGGTAGCATGGAGCCCTCTCAAAAGCTGACAGTCTCCTGGGTCACTCTTACCCAGGGGTTCTCTCTGCTCCTCGGTCAGTGGCATATTTGGGAGTGGCCTCAGACTGCAGGGCTTCTGCTCCCTGCGTGTTTCAGAGGCCTGGCAGGTAGCACTCTTTCTTTCTCAGTATCACTTAAAGAGTGTTAGACTTTTTTTTTTTTTGGAAGCTAATGACATTGCAGCAGTTGCAGAAGCAAAATACCAGTCTCAAGACATAATAGTAGGTTAAATGGAGTTATTCCCTTTACAGATTTTTATTACTACTTCTTGAGGCAGTTTTGCTGGAAGTCTCTCTTTCTATAATGCATTATTTGGTCATGATATGTGTTCAAAATGGGATTCATCTCATCTAAAGGCAGAGATCTCATGGTTGGCTGTGAAAACTGCCCAGTGTTGGATGTCAATGTAGTCAGTGGGGCTCATCCAGGGGTCTGATTCCTGTCATTTGCCCCAGACATCAGTGGTGTGGAGGGGATGGGTTCTGTCTTTGCATGGGAAATGTATTGGGTGAGTGAATGCCACTTGCATTTCACAGGATGCAATGCAAGTCACAGAGGCTAAGGCAGGACTGGAGAACATTCCTCTGGCACAGTGTGTTACACACAATGTGGCTGTATCCTGCTGCAGGGGCCACGGGATGTGTGGGTGGGAAGGGAGCCAAGCCTTGTCTGGGCAGGTAGGACTGTCAGGTACATGAGAGCACACACTTGTCTCACCCTTTGTATCCATGGAGAGAGGCCAGAGCTGTCTCCCACCTGTCAGGTCAGTCACCAGATGCACTCGAGTACTGAAAGCAGCTCAGGCCATTTGGAGAAGCTCCTGGTTTATACAAGTCCCTGTGAACTGCTTTCTCTATAATGTCTTTAGCCTCCTTCTGTGCTGATTTTACCAACTGCTGTCTTGTTACAAGTTCCTTTGGGCTCTGAGCATTATGAAGGACACAAAAACCAGCTCTATCTACAGGCTGAAATTTGCAGAAGTGCTTGGCAAGGTTGCAATTGTCAGGGAACCTCAACCCCCCACAGCCTGAGTGTGGGCAGCATGTGCTGTGCTCCAGCAACCCTCACCTGCTGCCAGATCCCTACAGGGCTGCAGGCAGGTGGTAAAAAAATGCAGCAGCTCTGAGAAAGGGATGTGAACTGGAGCACAGTGGTATAGATTCCTCTTACAGGCACTCTGAACTGCACCTGTCCAGGGTCATGAATGATTTGGGTTGGAAGGGTACTTTAAAGATCCTTTAGTTACAGCCCCCTGCCGTAGGCAGGAACACCTTTCATTAGACCAGGTTGCTCAAAGCCCTATCCAACCTGGCCTTGAATGCTTCCAGGGACTGGGTGTCCACAACTTCTCTGGGCAACCTGTTCCAGCGCCTCATCACCCTCACAGTAGAGTTTCTTTCTTTATGTCCAGTCTAAATCTACCCTTAATTCAAAACTGTTGCCTCTTGTCCTGTCACTATAGGCACTGGTAAAAAGCCTCTGTCCAACTTTCTTATAAGAACCCTTTATATACTGAAAGGTCACAAGAAGATCTTTTCTTTAGATTGAATTCACCCCAAACAGCACAAATTTTAAGTACTGCATTCTTGGCAGCATCAGAAATCTCAGATTCTTCCTACCTGTCATAGGACTGGAAAACTTTTCCCAAGACTCTTAAGTTTCTTCACAGTAACAGAGATAGATGCAACTGCTTTGCAGCACATGAAGGAAAAATCTTCTCTGATGCTTTCCTCGTATCTATACCTGGCCCAAAGTCCCTTTCCCGCTCTTGAAAATCATAGGGTTGGTTGCAACAACACATTGTTCAAACACTGTAGATACCCTTTCAGTCTCCAGCTCATCTGCAGCTGTAGTAGCCTCCCCTCAATAAGGAAAGAGAGAGAAATAAAGCAGAAATGAAGCCTGCTGTTACACTCCGTCACAGTACCAAGGATTGTGTCCACTTTGTCTCTGCCAATTTAATGGTCAGTCAGTAACCTTGTAGCTGCTGGGTTTTTTTACAAGGTGTAGTCAACCTAGGACAGTTAGAGAACTGCAGACCAAATTCTGTGAATATTGTTGAGTGCAGAGGGATACTTAAACAACCAGAAAGTCTCTCAGCCTGTATGAGACAGGTACCTTGACTACACACGGGGAACTAGTGCTAGAGGGACTTGATTAATCCATTTCTTAAAATAAGCAAAGAGTAAGTGGCACAGTGGAGACAGTGTTCTCTAGGAGGGTCTCTGTACAAATCACTACTCTGAATTGGACAGAAGGATTTGAATCTGGTTCTCCTACACCTTAAAGGAGTGTCTTGTCCACCATGCTAAAAGAGAAGAAAGAGCCTGTAAAGAAAAGGCCTAAGAAAGAAATTTCCCATCAAGCAAGATAACATTGCTATTTTCCCCTAAGTATTTTCTGAGAACCTTTTCTCAGCGAGCCCTAAGGATTTCATCAGCATCCTATGGAACAGATATTCAGTCAATGTCTGTATGTAGCCTCCTTTGCCTTCATCACCTTGGGTGTTTTAAATACGAGTTTCTTGCCTTCTGGTTTCTGCTATGTGTATAATGGGTGTACAGAAAACTGAATCTTGATCTTCTGTAAGTCCAGAGCACAGGCAAAATGACATTACCTATGTTTTTGCAGAGATCAGTGTATTTAGAGGTAAGACATTTAGTTCTGCATTGTAGAACTTTTAGATCTTTTATTATCATTTGAATTGCAAATTATCCTGCCTTGCTTCAGAAGTGTTTTGTTTGGGCATTTCTTTGTTTATCACATCAATGAAACTGTTTTGTAAGAATTCTGTTTCTTCACTAACAAAGTTTCTCTTATTACACTTAAGCGTAATAAAGAAAATAGCCCAGTATATAGGAGAAGTTATGGAGGACTCAAAAGATAAAGTCCAGGAAAATCTTCTGGCCAATGGAGGTACGTGCTGTAAATGTGGGGGTTTAAATGCATTGATGCTGCTTTTGCTTGCTTCAGAATATGACTATGTGGAATTGAAACCCTCACACTTTAGAAAGGACAACCATCAGCAACATTTTATAAGAACGTGTCTAGCCTGCTCCCATTTTTTCTCAGCAGAAGCTGACTTTGGAGTGAAGATGAAAGTAAGAGACATCCTTGTTCACTCCTAATATGACCTAGCACACTTCTGTGCTCTGCCTGGGCTTGATTTCTTAAGGGCACCTAAATCTCATTCTGTATGGCTGTGTGACAACTGCCAGTGATCTGTCAGTAATTTGCATTCCCCAGCTATTCTGGAAAAATACAGCAAAATTGGATGTGGTATGCATGCTGATTACAGACTTGCAGCATGATGCTTTTGGATAAACTAAGAGTGCACACTCCATCTCCCTTTGTCTGCAATGTTGTACTTCAGACCTGTATTAGTAAAGGATGAGGAGGAAGTTCTTTTAGAAATGTCCTTGAATGATATAAAACTGATGTTTGATGGGTGCAACTGTTTGAGAAATACAATAATCCCACTTACTGTGTTTCAGGGCTAAAGGATAAAATGAAATGTCTCCAAAGTATGTTGAGGACTGATGGTTGTGGTGTTGTTGCATGCATGCATTTGTGTATATTAGTGCTAGACACAAGTCTTGGTCTGGTTGTAGAGATACAGTGATCAGGTTACGATGGATTTCTCAAGTAACAACCTCGTAGCTTGATCACGATATCCCTATGACTTGAGAAACAACAGGTTTCGTTCATTTCCTTTGTTTCCTTTTTTTACACCGTTTTTTCCCTATCAGCTCTGCATGTGTTATATTAGAAGGATATGGAAATTACTTGCATGTGTTACTAATTTCCTCTGTCTGGGTTTGGTCATCCAAACAAATAATACTGAATTAGGACATTTACCTTTTTAAGATTATTGACTGCATCTTAAAAAATATAGTCAGCTTTAGTACATGAGGATTCCCCTAATATATTCCAATGTCAGTCTTCATAAGCATCAGCAACTTTACTGTACCAATTCTTCCTCCTTCCTTTTCTGATTAGCAAAAGAACTATGAAGTTGAAGACTTTCTTGAGGCTGGGAAATCAGAAACAAAATTGTAAGACACAATTTCTTGCTGCGTGGTCCTGTTTCATACTATTTGACCATCCCAAGATAGTTTTAAGTAACACTGACTTTAGCTTACTTGTATATAACCCCAATAGCAGTTTGGTGGTGGCTGTGTGTCTAAAAAGATTTTTGCTAGATTTGTAGGAAGAAAAAGCAAAGTAGTAAAAAATATAGCACCTTTAGTTACATGAACTTGCACACACACACATACACAGACACTCAACTTTCCAGTGGACAATGGCTGAAAGCAGCCACACACAAATTTCTCTCTTATAGAGGGAAATATGTGCTTGTGTAATATAGAAACTTTTAATACATCATGACAGCATAAATAACCTTTCTTGAAATGTATGTAAAGCTTTTCTTCAAAGATTCATACCAAATTCTCATCCATTTATAGAAATGTTAAACCTAAATGAATTTAAAAATTTGGTAAGTTATGGAATAACTACATTCTTTATAGTGGTCCCAAAACAAAACAAAATGGGAAGCATAACAATTTTGAAGTATTAAGTGTTTTGGAGAGGAAGTATTTAACATTGCATTTTAGAGCTGGTGTGAAAGTTAGATTATGAGGCATTCAGGCTGTGGGTTCCCTGGGCAGCTGAGAGCTGGTAGGAATCATCTCTCCTGGGTGGGCAGCTGTGTGAAGCCTTTTTGAAGTGACTCGACAGGTTCCATAAATGAGGGACACCATTCCAGGAGCATCAGGATGCTGGGGCTGCTTGGCATTTTCAACACAGCTCTTCTAGTGTGTTCACAGTAGTTTGTGCCATCCCCAAGATTAGGCTGCTAAACTAACCTGCACCAGTGCCAGCCAGAACTGGCAAGCTCACTCAGGAGTGAGCTTGAAAGACTTGGGCTGAGAACTCATGCTGTGCTCAACTGCCCAACATTTAGATGCTGCTGAGATTCAAAGAATGTGTGGATAGAAAGGGCATGTGAAGTTCTTCAGGGTACTTTTATATCTCATCAGCTATAAATAGGTCAGTGTCTGTCTTTAAAGAGCCTGTGTCTGTGAAGCCTAAGCACACGAGCTTAGAAGAGAGGCAGGAGGGTGAAATTCTTGTGTTGGGTACCCCGTGCTGAAAATGCTGTGTGAACTTTGTTGCTGAAGTATTTTTGATCTCTCTGCCTTCCCCACAGAGATCATGAGCAAGCACCAATGGAGGGCTGTGCATGCAGCAACTGTGTCATAGCTCTCCCAATCTTTTGCAGTTTTGCCCCTTTTCTACACCTTCCCTGTGCAGGAGAATTTGCTCATTCCTGATCAGATATTAGCAGGAAGGGTTGGATCTTTCCCCTATGACTTGTCCATTGGATGTGGGGTACATTGACACAGCTGTGGTTTTGAAAGAGGGGGAGGACACTGTCATGGCCAGTGCTCTCTGCCTTCCAGGCAGTTTATCTCTTGCTAAGAAACCTATTTCTCCTAACATAAGACTTTCCATGCTCTGGAAATCTAATAGGGTAAACTGACTCTGTTGTGGGGTGAGAGAAGTCCGTGGAAAGGATAGTGCTCTCCTGCCAAGGGTATTCAGTATCACATGAGACCGTGGAGTACCCTCAGCCTGGTAGTATGGCAATTACACAGTTTTTCACATTCCTTCTCATGCATCTTGGTTCATAAAGTTTTTCCCTAAATCTTGAAGTCCAGCTCATAAGACATTGTGCTTAAACCTTGCTGTGGGATGGAAGTCACTCCCTGAACAAGGCAGCAAAGAACACTGAAGGGCCCCAGCTTGCGTGTCCTTTTACTTGTGACCTTGAGCTTGTTTTGCTCCCTATCACCTCACAGCAACTTCCCAGACATTCTCCATAGTTACCCTCCTGGTCTGGAAGGAAGTCCACCCTTTAGGTGACAGTGCTTCTGGCCTCTTTGTCTAGACCTTGAGACCCTGCCTGCTGCCTTCCCCTTATCTCCCTAACCTTCTGGGAGGCAGTCCCAGCCCTTCTCCTTGTGCCAGGATGCATGACTTCACCCCACCCTATAAAGGTCTGCAAGAACACCATGTAGCAGTGTGTTCAGCATGCAAAGGCCCTCAGACTCAGACAAAGAGCTGTTTGATTTCATGAGCTGCTGGAGGAGAATTCCTTATTTGGTACCACAATGTACTAAGCCTTAATATTTTCTAACATCAAGAACCCTTAATCTCCAAACAGTGAAACAGAAAAATCTTGTTGTAGGAGCTGGGTGTTGTATGTGTTCATTTCCCCTTCATTCTGGAAAGAAGCTGTGGGTCCCTGTGGTCCAAGGGTGCCTTGTTTTGGGGGTTGCATGCACAGGTCCTTGCTGTGAATTTCTGTTCTTGGATGCTGTGTCTGGATTTATCTATTATATAAATAGTCTCTAACTTTGTGTGAAATGGGGACCTCTGTGTGCAAAGTCAATGAGGAATTCCTCATCGCGCCTGCATTTGTTTGATTTCTGGTGAGCATTTGACTGAACCACAGAAAAGTGACATCTGCTATGCTCTTAATACCATTGATCAACTTCTCAGCAACCCTGAATATTACTGCTGATCCTGGGCACAAAGTATTTTTCTGATAGCTATTGCTGAGATTAAATTCAGGCATATTGCAGAAATCAAGATTGAGATTACACAAAACTATTTTTACTGTGAAGAAGAATAGTTGTACACTGCTGTGTCCCATTGATACAAATAATTTCACACTTTTTCTGTACTGTTAGGTGTAATGCAGAAAAGATTTTTTGTTTAACTTTTAAGTTTGGAGATGTGTAGGAAGTTTGGGGATGTTTAGGAAGCTGATTAGATTGGGCATAGGATATGTGCATATTTGATCTAGATCAAATCTCTGTAAGAATTGAGAGGTGGGCTTCTGGTTGGTGCTCTAAAGTTAATCGAAGCTATGCCTAAGCTATAGCTGGGGACTACTCCCCAAACCTGAACCTGCCATCTGGTACACTATCTGCTTTCATGCATCTCTTTGCATTTTCAGTTGACCTAATTAGCTACTTGACACGGTTTGAGTGGGACATGGCCAAATATCCCATAAAGCAGCCGCTGAAGAATATATCAGAAGCATTAGCAAAGGTAAATTGTACTCCAGATTTTAAGGTGTCAGCATGGGGAAGCATGTCTTTTGGCTGGCTGTGATTCCTTCTCTCATGGCAGTCAGTGGGAGCTTTGCCTTTGGTTTGGGCAGGAACAAGCTCAGAAGCACACACTTTATACTGAAGCAGTTGATACTATTTTGATTTCTACTGCAATAATAATGATACATATATTGAAACCTATTCAATCTGTAAGTATATGGCACTTCATCAGATTCACTAGAGTACATTGATATGTTTTCTGCACTTTTATCCCCTTCATTGTAATTTTCTTTTTTTATTTTTTCCTATACTGCCATATTATTCTCCACTTTGGAGGTGTTTTTTGTGAAATTGTTAGTCTGACATTAAATCAAATGCCTTCAGGCTGAATAAATTATTTACACTGTCAGTTCATTCAGAAAGGCAGGATGTGTTGTTGTTCAATGTAGTTAACAAATAAAACCATGAACTTGCCCCTTAGGTACATCTCTAGCACACCAACAGCAACAGCTGACTGAACCCTACTTTCTGCAGAGGCCTTTGCCCCAGGGGAGCTCTGACCCCGGCTCTCTCTTGGCCACAGGCCGGTGGTTTTAGGAGAGCTGGCAGCTGTGTCTCTGTGTTAAGGTGTGATAGTAGTGGGACAGAGGTAGAGAACAAGGCCTCAAGCACTGCACTGACTCCCTTTTTTCACTTTGTTTTAGCAAGTGACTCAAATAGAAGCAGACCTAAAGACCCGATCAGCTGTGTACAACAACATTAAAGGAAATTTGCAGAGCCTGGAGAAGAAAACAATGTAAGCATTTTGCACTGGGGATGTTGTTACGTGGCTGAAATGTGGGCAGTGTATACTCACACCCATTGCTGTGTGGTGGACCACATTTGTTCTGGTGGGAACAACTTTTCCAGCTTTGGGACATGCTGAGCATTTAGAGACACAGTGAAAACAGGTGGTGGGGTAGCTGGCATATCTCAAAATCAGCTCAGGGAGACTGAAGTTCCTATTAGGGTTTTATTGACAGTGTGAGAAGGCAGTCTTGGAAATAGTCAACTGTTTTGCCCTGATGGGACTTCAGGGAGTCAGAAATTAGATGAGCTGTGTTAGCTGGTGGATTCCTTTGCCACATGGAGCCATGCCCTCTGTTCTGAACAGCATTTGCAAAGCTCCCATAGGAAACAGCTGTCTTGCTTGATCTTGCACCTCACCCACTAGTATTTTTTTTTTCTCTCTTTCCTTCTGTTGGTTCAGGTAATGCAGTGTTAAGGCTTCCCAAATGTTCTCTCTCCTGTCTTCATCTGCTTATGGTCTTTGCCTATGTCAGTGCTGATACCTGGGTTTTTTTCTGGGATATGACTGGGGAGAATGGTAAAATCCAGTAAGTAGTAAATTTAAAGCAACTTAGATGATGCTGTGCAAGCCTTCACCCAGCACATGCTCATATGTGCCACTGTTCCTACTCAGGACTGGGCACAGGGCACAGGTGGCTGCCAGACACTGCACCCAGCCAGGCTGGCAGCAACGTGAGGAGGGAGGAGAATGGAGACCTCATTACCAGGGACAATCTTTCTGTCACCATTCCATCCACCATTAAATGCTAACAACTCTGATGTCCACCAGTGCCAGATGGCTTGGGTTGAACAAACATTTAGTAAGTTACCAGCCAGTTAGTTAATATTGAGGCTGGCCCAGTGAACCTCAAACCAAACACTAGTTTAGGTTCTTCTTCACTCCTGCCCAGGAGTGCAACTCCTCTTCACATATAGTGGTTCCCAGCCATATACAGCCAGCCCTGGCTATCTACATGTCCTAGGAATTAATGTGATCAGGCGTGGAGACCTCCTGCAGGTCCCACCTGTGTGTGAGACTGCTGCTCTCGCTGCCGTTCAGCAGGAGGTGTCTCAGTGTGCTTTTCCACAGCAGTCCAGGAATGCCAGGTTGCTGGGATGGCTCAGGTCTGTGCTTACATGGCTCGCTCTGCCTGCAGCACGGTCACACAAGCAGCTCAACAGGTTTCCCGAGAGAGCAGGTGCTTCCCACAAGAGTGGCAATGACTGAGAGCAGATGGGCACTTCCCAAGTGTTTACACCCTTACTGTAAAAACAATAGCAGCAGAATGGTGTAATTTTACATAAAGGGCATGAACTGGCTTCCTGCTAGTCTCCAATATTGTGTCCTTAGTATTAGTTACTTTTTGATTCTTTTAGTTGCAGTAAAAATAATGAAACAGCCATTTCAGAAGTGTAGCCATGTTCTTTAACCACCTCCTTCTGGGCCTTCTACTCCAGTATATACTATTAGCACCTCCACCCACAGCACAATGCCTCCAATGTTCTGCTGCTGAGTTCCTGCTACTGTTATTTTTACTTTGTCTTCTTCATTGTAGGGGAAATCTGCTAACCCGGACCCTGGCAGACATAGTACACAAAGAAGACTTTGTTCTGAATTCCGAGTATCTTATCACGCTGCTCGTCGTGGTGCCAAAGTAAGACAACAGTGTGCACACACCCCGTGGGGCATTGAGCCCCAGGCCTAAGCACCAGAACCAGGTGGTACTGGACCAGTTTGGGGCAGCTCATGAGTGCCCTGACTGGGACACAGGTGGAGCCCTTAGCAAAGAAGAAAGAACAATTTCTGCCAGGAGTGCTGCTAGCACAAAAGAGGGAGACAAAGACTGCACCAAAGCTGGAGCAGGACAATTGGCATGTAGGTTTTTCATGGTTACGAGTGGGTTCTCAGTCTCTTGATAGGAATAGTATAAGCTAAAAGAAAACCAGATTCTTACTGCAGCATAGCAAGTTTCTAAAAGGAATTAGATTTGTTCAGCTCACAGTTTCTCTCTGCTGGCTGTGTCCTTGTAAGTGCCCCTACATAGGAGGACTACTACCAATGGGGAAGTTATACCATGATCTCCTCAGAGCCCTACACAAAATTTTTCCTCTCCATATAGCCCTGTCCCAACACACACATACAGCACCATCACCTTTCATTTATGATTCTCTGAAAACCAGGTTGCAAAAAGGTATCTGAGGTAAGTTTGTTGACTTCATTATCTGAGTTTATTTATGCTAAAAAGAGACTTTTCTCTTTGAAAACTCTTACCATCCTCCTGTTCCCTTTCTCACAGTGCTGGCATTCGCCATGAATGCAATCTAGCACTGGATCAGCTCTGGGATTGCACATTGCAGATGTAGCACACCTAGCCATGGACCAGGGCAGCTTGTGCAGGGGTCCTGGAGTGTGGGACACTGTGTGGCAGCCTGGAAGTACGTGCCATGTTCTTCCCACCATCAGCTTCCTCATGTTGACCCTTCCTCAAGCCAAGATCCAAAGTGAAGACTGAGAGTGTAGCATTGAGAGAAGCATCTCCTCAGCTGGTGACTGGGAGAGGAAAGGATAGGAGAGGCTTAATGTATCTGAATGACATAACCCAGCACAAAGAGCTCAACCCTTCTCCCTAAGTTATTAGCATAATTAACTACATATATCAACATTTGCTTTCCAGTATATAGTGTTTATTTAGTGTGCTTTGTTTTGTATTGCTCAAAGGTCAAGCTACCTACAGTGGCAGAAGACCTATGAATCACTCTCAGATATGGTAGTACCTCGCTCCACCAAGTAAGTGAAATTTCAAATTAAGCTCTGTGTTTGTTTCAGAGATCCCTGTCACATTTCAGCCCCTCAAATTCGTGGATCCTGAAGGAAATCACTAGTCGAATGCATAGGCTCCACATTAATGTATTTGCAATTCAAATAGAAATTAGTTTGTTGAAGGAAAGTACAGATGAAAGAAAAAAAGTCAGGTTTTTTATGACTAGCTTGTTCCCTTTTTCAGTAATCTATTTATTTTTACTTTCAACCAGGCCCGTTGCTTCTTTTTGTGTAAAACAGGCAATTTATTACATTAATTGTGGTTCAGACACATGCAATCACAAAGAGCTTTATGGAAAGTACTTCATAAAAGGATGAAACATGAAATCTGCATTTTTAATTGCTTCCTGTTGTAGCATAGAATAATGCAGCATACTGTCATCTGCACTACCAAAAGCCATATTAACTCATCCTTTTACTTTGGGGAAAAAAAATCTTTCCTAGAACTTAAATATCCCATTGCTCAGCTCATGCAGACTATGAGATCCAGTCCAGGGCACAAGAGCTGACAGTGGTATTACCTGAAATGGAGAAGGTGGGAAGCACAGAGAAATAAACAAGCTGTTTTGTCTACTGCCTGTCTCAAAAACACAAGTGTTTGTAAAGGTGGGGGAAAGTTACCAGGAAACGGAAAAATCAGGCAGGCAGAATGTGTGTGTATTACAGTGGGTTCAGGAACTAAACCAATTGAGTTTTACATTGACATAGAGTAGCCACTGCAAGTAAAGTCATTGTTCCCAGTTTCTGTAGCAGCAGTCTTCAAAAAGGAGGGTGTTGTTCAGTATTATAAATGAAAATAAAAAGAATTGCAAAAGGGGAAGGTGAGGTAGGTAAAAAAGGCATAAGAGATTTGTCATGTCAAATCACAGCAGTGGATTTTCCTCCCACAGAATGATTGCTGAGGATGCAGAAGGAGGACTCTTCACTGTGACCCTATTTAGAAAAGTGATGGATGACTTTAAGGCTAAAGCCAGGGAGAACAGGTAAGAAGCCCTGTCTGCTGGGCAGAGCAGGCTAGCGAGAGATGAGGATCAGGTGAGGCTTGTCTGTGCAGCATGCTGAATCCATCACTGGTTTTAGGACTTCTTGACTGCTTGGGTTGCTTGTTGGTCCTAAAGCCACTGAGATGGCAGGGTGGGAAGGAGCTGTGGTAGCAGAATCAGTGATCCTGTTCTTTAAGCTCCAAATTACAGATCCTGGAATTGCCCTTTCTGGTCTCATTCTGCTGACTGCAGGAAGCTCTCTTTCTGGTGGTGATTTCAACTCCCACCCTCCACATACTTTAACTTGTTAAATGGCTAGCAGCTTCCCTTACCCGCTTCTCCCAGAGAAAAAAAAAAATGAGTGTGCATATTGCCTGGACTAAGGCTTGTGAGAGCAAATGTCATTCAATTGTAGGTTCATAGTTCGAGAATTTTATTATGATGAGAAGGAACTGAAATGTGAAAAGGAAGAGCTGATGAAATTGGCTTCCGACAAGAAACAACAATATGTGAGTAGCACCTTGTGAGTTGGTGGCCCACATAGTGGCAGCCTTTGCTACCAGCATGCCTAAGCACCTCTCTCAGAAATGGCTTTATGGTTCCAACAGTCTCTGGTGAGCTCCATTTAGCCCGTAAAACTGAGGCATGGGAACAGCAACATGATTTTCCCAAGGCCACATGAGTTTCTGATAGACTGGGAGCCACAATCAGGCTGCCTGGGAACTATCCCAGCCTCCGTGGCACTGTTGGCTGTGGTGCTGCTTCACTCAGGGAGGGGATCACAGCACTGCTCTGTTCTCATAGGGCCCCTTACTGCGCTGGCTGAAGGTGAACTTCAGTGAAGCATTTGTGGCTTGGATTCATGTGAAAGCCTTGAGAGTTTTTGTTGAATCTGTCCTGAGGTGAGTAAACACAGAGTGCAGGCACAGATTCCTGGGGAAGTCCAAATGTACTGCTCTCTTCCTGGTGTGGTTCCTTTGTGGGAGGAACCCTCACACACCTTATTTTGTCTTGCTCGAGGTGTGTGCCTTACACACTTCACTCCAGGAACTCACAGGAGACAATACAGATATCCACAAAAAAGGTGACATACGAATCTGATGAAAAACGATTCTTTGGGGGCACTTACAGGGAAGGGGAAAACAGAAAGACACTGTTTAGTTGACTTTTGGCTTCAAAAAGAAAATGCTTTCCAATAAGGAAGCAGCATTGTTTCTGCAACACACCACCAGTGGGCATGCCTGGAGGCTGAGGAGGGAAAAGGGCACGAGCAGACAGCTGTGCCCCTTCCCAGCAGATGATCATGTATGTTGTGTTCCAAGGTATGGCCTCCCTGTGAATTTCCAAGCAATGCTGCTGCAGCCAAACAGGAAGTCTGTGAAGCGCCTGAGAGATGTCCTGAACGTGGTCTTCAAACACCTGGATGAAGTTGCAGCAGCAAGTATAATGGATGTATGTATTTGGACTGCCCGTGCACATGTGCTTCTCTCAGCTCAGCCAAATGAACACTTCCACAGTCCTGGGGTTAGAGCAGGATCTCCTCACATCTTTGTGATGACAGGAGCCCTGGATGCAGCTCTGATCCCAGCTGGTTACAAACTGGACTAGGGTAGGCTCAGATTGCAGAGAGATTGCTTACATTTTCTGTTGAAGCATCTGATGTTTACAGCTACCAGAAAAAAACAGGTTGCTCAATTATGGCTGTTCCTCTAGGTAAAACACTTAAAATCTACTATAAACATTCAGATCAAGCAAGAAAAGAAAAGAACAAGCAAGAAAAATTAATTTGGAACTAAATCCTAGGACTGTGACACCTCTGTCTCCTGTAAAAGACTGTCATTCATAAATAACCTAGGCCTTCCAACAAGCAGCAGTACTTGCTTTCTCCTTCCCCATATATTGAATTACAATTCAAAACAATTTAGGCTAAAGCAGTAAATGAGCTAGCAGGCCTTCAAAACAGCCTAAAACCAGCAAGCACGGGTCCCCCTGCATGAAGGGAGGACAGAAATGAGTTGCTGTAGAGCTGAAGCACACAAAAATACTACAAGTTCATAACAGCACAGGTATGAATTCTCAATGCTAATTAAGTTAGGCAACCTGAAACAAGAAGCAGAGCAGATTCACAGTGGTGAATTCCCCACCTTAAGCATGGCACATACAAAGCTCCATTGCACCTGTGGGAAAGGAGCACAAAAGCAATCCCTTGGAGCTTGGAACTGTGTAAATTTACTGGTACTAAAGCTGTTACTTCCTTTTGCAGCCTGGCATGGACATCCCTGGGTTACAACTGAATAATCAAGAATACTATCCTTATGTCTATTTCAAGATTGACCTCAGTCTTCTTGACTGCAGCTAAAGAAGAATTGCTCAAGCTTCATCTATTAATTTTCAAGACTTTCATGTTACTGTAAAACAATCTTTAGCAGCTGAAAATCAAATGAAAATGCAGATGCTGTAGCAGGATGATCTTCCTACCACTTCTAGTAATTTTTACAGTGACTACTACTAATATAAGTTATCTCTTATTCATAGTTTTACAAAAGCATATTTCAGAGGCAGAGGTACTGTGGTAGTATTTATTTTTTTTTTTTGGTAAATTACAAAGATGGAATATCTACTGGACTTGAAATAAAACAAAAAGTGTGGTGGCTAATGGATCTACTAGATGTATACAGTCCTCTTTTTCTAACAAAGCAAACTTAAAAAAAACCCAAACAGAAAAAGTAGAAAGCATCAGAGCAAAGCCAAAAGTTCCTTTAATTTAACAAAAAACCCAAAAGCTTAAGAGGAAAGATGCTCAAAAGTGCTGTGGAACTTATCATAATATGACCTACAGTCCCAAGTACTCATGAGTTTAGTTTTTACAAAGATATTTCAGTTAGGACAGTTCGATTAGAGCTCGTCTGCTGGGATGTTTTAAGAGTTGGAGCACATCTCCTGCATGTAATCAGCAGTTACTGCTGGCTGCCCGTGGTTCTGACACTGCCTTTCGTGGGGACCAGCTACAGGCAATCTCTCACAGACACCAGATGACAAATACCCACATTACCGTATTTCCTTGAAAGAAGGGGAATCTTTCAGCTCTTTCATTCCTTATTTATAAACAAGCTGATCACATCAGGGTCACTTCACTAGACACCAATATACAAGACATGGAGAGCAATAAAATAATAGTATTTTTATTAAAAAAGCAGCAGTAAACATCCCTATTTGCAGTCCTGATTCCCCTTCCAAAGGAAATAGCAATTTCAGATCAAAATGCCAGATCGAAAGTGAAGAAGTATTACCCACTTTGCTGGAGACAGCACCAGGGTGGTTTTCTGTTAGCACCTGGAAATCTTTACGCCCTACAACACAGATTAGCTTCATCACTAATCCAGAGGAAAGACCAACAGCTCCCAGCATCTCTCACTGCAGCAGCAACCCCACTTCCATGGTACTAATGAACTTATGAATCTGGCACAAAGAAAGAGAAAGCCCCTGAGAAGAAATAGGAAAAGGAAGACTGAAGAGCATATAAACTAAGATTGTCCATCTTATCAGGCTTTAGGCTAAACTGTCAAGATCCCACAGCAAGGAGGTGGTTTAGGACTCCCCTCTGCACATGCCTCTATTTCTACAGTTCACTTTCAAGTGTCATCCAAAATGGGACTGCTTGTACTATGTGCACCTTTCTTACGCTATACAAGACTAACACTGTGTGTCAAAAAATATTTTATTCTTTAATTGAAACAGAAGCTGAGCAGGTTCCACCTCCATGAAAAAAATTACAGTTAAAACTGGTTACACTAACAGCCTCCAGTAACACTCAAACAGCACATTATCAACAAAATAAAACCCAAGATGTTCCAAAGAAATATCCATGTTGTCCTCAAAATATTTGTTACACAGAATACAATCAAGTTTACTGGTTATGACAATTCATAGAATTTCTGCAATGTTTTCTTGAGATGCGTACAGTCCACTGCTGCAGTGCATCCAATAGCACAGTGTGTGATGTGCTACTTCTCCATAAAAAGGCCACTGAGATATCTGTCTGATTGTGATCCAGGCTGCAAACTGCTGCACAGGCTCTCCCAAGAAAAGAAGTTTCCTGAAGATCTCACAGCTCATCTTTACCCAAGTCATCCAGATCCACATCACTGAGATCAATGTCATCTTCAACTGGAAGCTGTTAAAAAGGGAAGGTTTTGAGTACATGTTTGGAAGTGCTTAATGCTAGGAGATCCCCGAGTTGGAAAGATTCCTACTTCATCCTGAGAGTAAAGCTCTCTCCTGTCATCTCTTTCATTCCGAAAACTCCAAGTGCACTAAGCACAAGACAAGTGATCAGAGTTTAGACTAGGAGGTAGTTTTTCACTAATCAAAATACTCCAGTTGAAGGCTATACAAATAAACTATGTAACAAAACTACTACCATATTCCATGGTTTTATCTATCTGAAGTAGATCAAAGGACTGCAGGTAACTTTGGTTTTTACAGCAATGTTGAACCTTAAGAATGCAGACTTGGTCACCATGTTATTTATTACACAGGTTTTACCTGACAACCTTTCTGGCATTAAGACTTTGATGGCAAGGTCAACATACTGCAGAACCCAAGTCTCCACAACACTGGGGTCTTGAATGCATGCACTACCACCTCCCTTAGTCAGCACAGTAATACATTTCTGCCTCAAGGGATCCAGCTTTCAGATCACATCCCAAGAGTTAGGCAGGAACATCCGGTCCACAATGTCAGATGATCAATGTACCATATGGTCTGCTGGCAGGATTAAGATAATGGGAAACCACCAACACAACCTGCCACAATCTTGTAAGAACAAGAACTTTCACACTGACAGGTGTTAGTTACTCTATCCTGTCACTTTTGAGCACAGCAATTCCTCAGCACTTTCAGAAATGGAGCACCTCTTACCTCACCATCTTTGCCATCCCAGGGTTCAACTGAATGAATTTTGGGGAAAGCTCCACCACCCACTGGTGCTGTAGAACCACGACCAACGGAGAGTTCCCTGAGAAAAAAACAAGTAAAAGTTAAATTTAAGAAATTCCTCCAACCTTCATCCACCTGGAACAGAGCCTGCTTCAGATAAGAATACAAGTTCAAGATTTCATCTCCTTAAGCAGATCTAAATTGTCAGGATGCAAAAACTTCAAGAAGCAGAAAATGACAGAGCCCTTAAAACAGCATTGAAAATTTACAACTGGATTCAAACATGTGTGAGATACACTCTTTCAGATTTCAGCAGTGTAAAAATCACAGATTAGTGCAACCACTTAAACAGTTTATCATTTAAGGCAACTCCAATGGGAGTCTGTAATTCTAGTTCTGGAAGTCACCTGCAAGTGCTAGTTGAAATCACCAGTGACCTTATTTAGTGGAGACAGCCTCCATGGGTTCCAAAGGGTAGGAGGTAACCAGTTTCATTTGGGACACTCCATCCTGAACTTGCTAGTTAGGCACGCTCAAAAAGCCCAGCATTATAATCCTGAGGAGCTACTCCCTTTGCATCTTTCAGAAGCAAATAAGACTGAATTAGCATTCCTCCCCAAGTGGAGTTTACAATTTTTATGCTCTTCACAGTGCCAATTTCCTTACTTGTAGTCAACACTGCTGAGACTGCCTATTAGATTGCAGAAGCTGCCTACAGCAGCTGAGTGAATGGCCAGCCACACCAGCTGTGATTATGCTGCTTTCACTAGGCAGCACAGCTGAGCTGAAGTGTCAGAAGAGATTATTCTAGCAAGTAGTGCTGCATAAGAAGACAATACAAACCAATTACCTAATGCAATACAAGCTGTTAAATTGGCTGTTGTGTCCTGGAAGCACCATCCAGTCCTCACCTAGGAGAGGCTTCACTAAGATGGATTTTATAGACTTAAGAAAGTTTGCTATGTCTGACAAAGGCAGACACTTTCACGTGCATTAGTACAAACTGTCTGGTATTTCTGCTTGCACCTGTATCCTGAATTTAACTTGATGCCCTAAGATATTCCTTTTCTTGGCATTAAGAAGAAAGTCTGATCACTTTTACAGGTAAGAATATAGCACTGATTCCATTACTTCAGTAGGAACTGCATTCAATTAATGTGCTTCTTATGGCAAGGTGGGGAGAGGCTGTTGAATTTGCTTTTGCAATTCTGGCTGTTCTCAAAGGACAGACATGGAAATAACACTTCTAATGTAAGGTCTCAAGGGCTCTTGCATAACTTATGGTAGCTGGTACTTTATGTGGAAGCAGAGTTCCCACTTCACTTTGACCACACTAAAGTAACAGTTTAAGTTTAGCTGCCACCTTCTGTCCTGCTCTCCATTTCCTCTTCCTACTCCATTCTGCTCAGTACTGGCTCTTGCCCAGCTACACAAGAGGCATTTTCACGGGACTTGTGCTGAGCAGTGAGCTATTGACTTTTTGGATGGATTGTTTCAACTCTCCCAATCAATTTATCAAGTGCCAGGAGAATGGAAAAGTGGGAAAGGGAAGACAGGACCAAACTGAATCAGAAAGATGAACAGCAACATATACAACCTCAAGAACTTAACAGCACCCATTACGATTCCCAAACTGGGGACTTTCCAATTACTAATGACTAGTCAGAATGCAGCATTTGAATTAAATGGAATTCATTAGTAAGCTATTTCTTAAGTTACTAGAGACAGAATTTTTCAACAAAGTCCACTTCTGGTTTCAAATGTTGTACTAAAACTACCTAAGTCTAAATGGCCAACTTAATTTTGCACACCACAAAAAGGTAATGACTGCTTTACTGCAATCCCCATTGAAACCATTCCCTTACTCCACTGAATTCTCATCTTAATTTTCTTGACTGTTGCAAGTCTTGTCTGATGCAGCAGAGTCTGCTTGTAATCTAAAGAGTCATAGCCCCAGATACAAAAAGATTTCAGTCACTAAAAGATTTCATACCTGAGAAACTCATTAATCCCTTGCTCACTGAATGATCCTTTCAGAAGGGCAAATTTCATCTTCCGAGCATTAACAGCTGCCATTGCTGGATACCCAAAGCCTCCAATCCCCAGAGAGCTCTCAAGATCTGACTGAGCACCTGCTTCTGTCCACAGCCACCTTGAGGAAAAGACGAAACAGAAAATTAATAATGAGGACAGGCACTACAATAATTTTCAAATCACACATCCTGCAACCCTGCTGAGTTCAAGCCAGGCTCTGTATTGCCCTTGACACTTTCAAAGTCAGCAGGGAAAAGGAGAGTCCTGATCTTGAATCCTGCAACAGAAGAAGGCCCCCTCTCAGCAGCTCCTCTAGGCCAGTTCCACCCACACAGCTACCAAAAGTGGATAAGAACAGCCACTAAATGCAGTGCAGTTATGTTAGCAACCTGAACACACTGCTACACTTTAGCCAGTATTAGGGGGAAGGTTTAAAAGTACTCAAGTCACAGATCTAATGATTACAAAGTCCTGCCCAAATATCACTGTGGAAGATTTCTAGCTAAGGACACTCAGTCTCAGTTCCTCTCATCTTAGCAAGTCCCCTGAAGAACCTCTGGAATAAGCCAATCTCAGCATTTTCCCCCAGGCTTTCATGCCATTTTGCTCCTCTTCACAGCAGTCAGTGTACAGGACAGCTCTCACTTTCCTGAGAAGTCCCAGAAACCCTAACCTGCACCTGAGAGAAGGAGGAGTAAAGGCATAGCCTGCTGGCCTGTTTCTTTGAGAGCATGAAACATGTTAATAAACTGCAATTTACTTGTTTTTTTGAGAATTCAACAGTCACACTGGCAGACTCACCAACCAGCAAAAGATGGTAAAAGAAACCTCCCTAAAATACTTGAGTGTTCAGGACAAGAGTAAAACATGCTTAATCTCACTAATGCTTAGATATCACTTGTAAATGCAGAATTTGAGAGGTGGATGAAAATGTTAAAAGAAGGGCTGTTTTGAAGTGATAGCATTCCCATCTCCAATAATTAGTGAAATACCAAGATATGCTACCCTGAACAAGGAAAAACTCTTACTGTGGCTAAATGGGTATCATACAAATTTTATCCCATTACCCTGAGAAATTCTCACATCTCTTCCAAGATGACCAGTGGACAAGAACACTTACCCCCACATTTTCTTTTTGTATTTTTCAGCCATTTTTAACATGACATCCAGGTAAGAATTTCTCCCTGAAGCTCCTGTTTGTTAAACAGAATCGGACAACAGAATTACACAACTACATGCTTTTAAGTGACAAATTCATATAGAAGTCTGCTTGCTTGTATGTGTACCTGTGTCAAGAATATGAGGCAGGACAGAAATGATGCAGAGCTGATGAGCATCACAGGTACTCTTCAGAACATCCTCATTAATTATCTACAAGAAAGCAGCAGAAAGTCAGTAATGGTAAGAGCTGGTTCTTCAGTTGTGACTGTACTTCCCTCCAACAGCCTAATAACTCCATCCTGCAAGGTAGTAAGCACTGAAACAACTTGACACAAAAGTCTCTTACAAGTCTCTTCCATTTCACTGGTCCCCCAGAACAAGAATAATTTATGAAGAGTACACAAAGTCTTCTGTTGAGACTTGTATCAACAGGAAACTTTGCAGTACCAAATAAGGCTCACAGAAGGCACAGTCAGATGTCACTTCTTGCTCAAAATGACTATTCTTGCCCAAGGCTGGAAAGAGCACCCCCAGGCCCATGCCAATGCCTGCAAGCACAAGGACAGCCAGCAGAGGCAGCCTGTGCTGTGGATGAGGATGTTCAAGCAACAGTAACAGCAACACTGGCCTAGTGAGATCAGTCTCAAAAAGGAATTGATCCAGTGGTCTCCAACCTTTGATTGTGCATCCCACCAGTAAATAAATTTCTAAGCATGCAGCCTCTGATGTATATAAATCAATTATATGCATAGACACATACATCACCATGTATTGCTGTATTAATATTAGAAAGCACTCAAAAAAATTTAGAAGCATAAGAAAGATTACATAAACACCATATAAAAATATCTTCAGATTTATTAATAGTACAGGTTTTGTTGTTTGTTTTTTCCTTCTTGCATCCCAGTGGACTGTCTTGTGTGCACCTCACTTTGGAGACAAGTCATCACCATTTCAAATCTACTAACAGCAGGCTGAAAAAAGAAGTTGCCTGACAGAGAGTGGAGTTTTTAGGACAACAAGCAAAACCACTCATCATGCATCTCCTAACATGCTCTCTTATTGTAAGAAAAGAGACAGGGCACAGAACTCAACTTTTTCATTCATTCCTCAAGAGCACATTCAGACACCCTGGCACCATCCTGTCAATGCCTCCACTGTATCAATTCTGGTCATCTTCCAGACAGCAACAAATTGATGGTAGAAATGAACATTCAATTTTTGTTATTCAAAGCTTGTCATCCTTTACTTTCTGGGGCAAAGCAGTGCAGAAGCACCACACTTAGGCAGTTTCATTAAGAGTTCATATAGACCTGTAAAAACCTGCTGCCAAGAGTATGATGGAAAAGCATTTTGAGAAAATGATGTGTAGGTACCTCCAGGAGCTCAGGTGGTGGTGCATTATCAGAAAACAGATCCAGAGCACGAGCAATGATATCAGATCTAGTTCTCCCACCATCATAATCAACAGGGTCTTCTCCTTTCTGGAAGATTTTAATGGTGGGAAATCCACGAATCTGCAAGACAAGTTTAAACCATCAGCTCCAATAAACCTGTACATATATGGTGGAAATTACCTGCTTGTCTGATGTTCTCTAGACTAAGAGCAAGGGAGGGGATTCAACATCTTCGTGTATTGAGTCTCACATGTTCTGACTCTATTTGAATTTTGCAGCTTCCTAACTTTGCAACAGGTAACAAGGTTAATGTACACTAAAATGCTGCTTTGGGGGTTTGGCCTGATGAACCAGCAGTGGTTTCATCTCAATTTAGATGCACTAAGCACTGCAGGTTTAAGCACCGTGAGAACTATCTTTACCTTTGATATTTATTAAACATTAATTTCCTGATTTCTCTGGGGGTGGACAACACTGGGCATACATGGCAGCAAGTGGACCTTAAGCTCCTTCTGCTACACTTTCAGTAAATCTTGCTCAGTGCTCCCTCTACATTGTCAGCCGTGTGAACTCAGAGGGAAACTATGCAGCACATTGGAAGCTCCATGGACTGTACTCAAAATTCAAGAGTATCCATTCTCCTTTGGTGAGCAACACAGTTGATCTGGACAACTGATATTGTCAGAGTGATCCCTGATAACTGGCTCCAAGAGTTCCAGAGATGCCCAACCAGCCCACAGTCTCAAGAAAGAGATCTCTCACTCCAGATGATAAAGGTATACAAGATGCTATGGAAATAAATAGCCTTTCTTCTCAGCAACATCCAGAACAATTCTTTTCCTCTTTCTTCATTTATGTTGTTACTGACATTCATTACTTGTGAGAAACAAACTGAATGTGTCACTTATTTTTAGCACAAAACATTTAAGTAGTACTATATTAAGGAACTGTTCAGTAAAGATTGAAGAGAAATCTGACTTGTTAGAGATGGAAAGGAAATTGTAACCACTGCAGAGCACACTCACCCCGTATCGGCTTGCCAGCATCTGATTGACTGTTGCATCTACTGCAGCCAGCTTTACTTTTCCTTTTGTTTGTTCCTTCACTTCAGTGGCAGCAGCTGCCCATTCTGGCTCCAGGCTGAAAAATAGAGTACAAGTGCCCTAAGTTCTCTTAGAGGTAGCAAAACTATACCACACTTCAACATTATGCAGCATGTTTTACTAAAGAAAAAAAGTCTCTTGCTGAGAATGACAGCTAAGAGGGTTATCCAAACAAGACTGATATCCTTCAGGAAAGAATGGAAATTTTATTGTAATTTCCAGATCTTATTTCTACTGACAACTGGGAATTTTACTGCTAAGGAGGAGTGCAGCCAGAGCAGCACCAAGGGGCCCTGAGCAGAAGCCTGCAAATTTTTGTTAGATCACCTTACAAAAAACCTCACTTCTGGTATACTAGAAGGTATAGTTTTAGGGGATTAAGGGTATTACACAAAACAGGCACTAACAGGAACTGAATTGTTAAAGCAAAACCTCATTTACTTTTTGCAGTGCCCACACCATGGGGCATAAAACTCCACCATCCACACATCGTCACTGTTTATGACATTCTTATCAAAGCTGTCATCAGTCAGCTCAATCACATCCTTCTTATCTCCACCTCCGCTCTCCCGGCTCTGTAAGAAACAAACAGACCCTCACGTAAGAAGTAACCAAAACTGGTCTCCTACACAGGCCAACTCCTGTGTGTGTCACACTGAACCAAATGATCTTTATTTGAGCAAGACACAAAACAAGCAGTGTTAGGTCATGCAACTTTCCTTTTTAAAACTGACAGTACACGCAGCCTACTCCCCACATTTTCAAGACACAGCAAATGAATCTTCTCTTGAAAAAAGAGAAATCGGGTCAAACTGACTACCAAGAAGATGTGGAAACACTTTTTCAGCTCTTCATGTACTGATCTGTCCATGAAAAAAAGTGCTCTCCAACCTCCACCTCCATCTGGAACCAAGTCTTGGTTTCCAGGCAAAACAAACGTGTGGGAGTTTGATACACACTGAAGGGCAGAGTCCACCCAGCTGTTCTATGTGGCCACCCTGAGGAGGCCAGAATGTACTTGCACCATGACTCAGAAATAGCAGTAAGAGCCAGAAGCTTTTCCATTTACCTTCAGGGAGAAATCCAGCAAGCCAACTTCAGAAAAACACTACCAAGTTAAAAAACCTTAATCTGTCTAATTTAGATTAGGATTAGACAAATGATACCTGAACCACCTGGAGAATGGGGCTAACAAGAACCCCGAAGTTCAAAGGGAGATGCACTTGGAGAGTAACAGCCCCATACACCAGTACACACTGAGAACTGACTAGCTGGAAAGCAATTTTTCTAAGAGGAACATGACTGTCCTGGTGGACAAGCTGAACATAAGACAGCACTGCAATCCTGTGCCAAAGGTGGTGAGCAGCCCCCCAGGCTGCACTAGGCCGAGGGTTGCCAGAAGGTCTGAGGAGGCAATCTTTTCTTCTGCTCAGCACAATGGGAAACATGTGGAGTGCTGGGTCTAGTTCTGTGCTCCCCCACAGAACATGCACACACACACTGGAACAAGTCCAGCCAATGGTCAGATCTGATTAAGGGCTTTGAGCATCTGACGTGATAAGAGGGTGCAAGAGAGTAAAGAAAACAAAGGCAGGCTCTTCACTGCAACAACAGAGAAAAGGGACGAAGCAGAAACACAAGAAATACCATTCTATGATTCTATAACCTAGACCATAAGAGCAGAGATTTCTACTGTGAACACAGTCAAACACTGGAACAGGTTGCCTGGAGAATGCAGTCAGTTTGGAGTCTCAGTTCTTGGAGACACAACTTTAGTGACACAGTCCTGAGCAATCTGCTACAGCTGGTCCTGCACTGGGCAGGGACCTGGACTAGATAAAATTCCAGACACGCCTTCCAAATCTGTGACTGAGTTAGGAGCTTTGATCTCCTATACAAGACACTCTCCAGATGAAAAACAAACACACATTCCCAAATACCTGTTTTCCAGAACTGTATCCTCCACTTTTGCCACTAAGGCGTCCTTTGACCAGGGACCGAAGAGCATTGAGAGCAGCATCGACAATGGCGTCACTTGTCCTGCCACCTGCAGTGCAGCAAAATAAAAATAAAAAGTGATCAAACCATCAAAAGCCCAGTTTAAGGTATGCTCCTAACTTCATTACAAACTTAATCCTCCCTCACCCTAATGATCTGTCAGGAAAAGCAGGACTGGGCTATGAGTGATATAGTACTAGTGGTGGGAGATCTGACAAACACAAGCAGCAAGACTGACTTCACTACACCTTTTCATTACCTGGCTTTTCTAACGAGGAGTGACTCTATGGCAAGCTCCAAACAAACAGGAAGAAAGGAATATTCCTTGAAACTCCCTCTCAAGCTCCAACAACTATGAACTGCAGGTAGGACTGTTAGACAATGCTAAGACATACACAATTTGGTCAAACCACTCCCACCCATCCGTCTCTCCATTAATACAAGCACTAGACAGGAAGGAAAAAACACCCAACACAGCATTAACAGCTACCATGATTACTGCATTCAGGGAAGTTTTTAGGCATGCAACATCTAAAAATTCATCACATTACCCTGATAATCCTCTGCTTTGTTTTTGTTGGCTCCAAATATCTTGATAGTTGGAAACCCTCTGACTCCATACTGTCCACCCAAGGACTGATGTTTATCTGCATCTACTGCACCCACTTTCACTACACCCTGCAGAAACAAAACAAAAAAATGACACCCAAGACTTCTACAGCAATTTAACACCTTTTATACTTTCTGCTGGGGGCATAAGGGAAGGGGGGAAGAGAGAGGGGCTTTACTAGGATTACTAGGATTGCAAAAGAACAGAGGTATTTTAACCCACAAGCATTAAACTATAGAACAATAAATGTCCACTTCACTCTTCAGCGTGACAAAATACATTTTAAATTGTTTGATTATTTTGTTTGGTTTTCCAAGAAAGGAGAATATATACATATATATATATTTTACATAGGCAAGAGTTCAGCTAATCGCAACATGACTAATTTTTCTGTAATTAAAATAATAGTCAATCCTAATGGCTTAAAAAGCTGTTTTCACTCCTAGAGAATAGTAATGGGAATTCACAGGGACAGAACTGACTTTCTTCCTCTACAAGTCAATGGCTTCTTCTAAAAAGGATACAACAAACCAAACCAAACTAAAATCCTGAGTTTTCAGGTGCCTGAATAACAGTTTTCTGGCTAGACAAGCATGATTAAAGTGATAATGGTTGTAAAGACCAGACCCCTTCATGTTCCCAACCCAGATGTCAAACAGCCAAACTCTCTTCAATCCACTTCCACAAGCACATTTGAAAAGCAAAACTTACTTTTAAAGCTGTTGCTGCTTTCTTCCACTCAGGGGTTAGCCTTTGACAATGACCACACCTTTTAGAAAAAACAAAAAAATAAACAAAAAATGGTAAATGTCATTCAGATCTGACAACTATTTCAGTCACTTATAGCAAACTGTAGGAGATTGAGGATTTACTCATGAAGAGGAAAAGAGCCTGTGCCACAAGAACACAGCATCACTCAGGCTTCAGAAGAAAAACCTCCACATTATACAGACTGCAAGCAGCACTAAAAGAGGCACAGCAAGGCTCCCTCTAAACCTCTCAGTCCAGACAGTGTCAAGCTGTTGCAACAAAAGGCCACCTTCTCCAGAATGTGGAGCTCTGGATGGCAACATCACAGAGGATTTGTACAAAGATGGAATATATATATATCACCAGAATTTAAATGGAATAGACTCCATACTCTGGACCTGAGCAGAACAGGAGACAAAGAGGGAAGCTAAATTAAGATGCATAAAGCCAACACATTTAAATGGAAGTTGGAAATTTTAAGTGTGAATTCAGGTCTGTGCTTTCATATCAGAATTATTCCCAAAAACACAGAAGTGAGGGACTTTCTCACTTACCTACTGCACTTTAATCAGTCATTTTTAATACTAATTTAACCAGAAAAAATCAAGTAGAAAAATGGCATAGGTTTTGCTACCAGACCCTATTTGCCAACTTGAAATACCAATTCCTGCCTTTTTCCCTCATGAAAATACTTAAAGCAGGAATCCCAAGTACAGTTATTTTGCTAGTCACGAGGCCATCAAACCGAACAACTACGCTGCCAACAACTGAAGGAAACCTTGAGCTGATCAGCAGCAGACTCCTGTGCTGCTCCTCTGCCATAAGAGCAAGCAAGAACACAGCTGCAGTTCTTACCATGGGGCATAGAACTCCACCAGCCACAGGCTCTCGCTCTGAATGACCTCCTTGTTGAAGTTAGTTGGTGTGAGCTCTATCACATCATCACTGGCTGAATATAAACCGTTAACTGCCAGGAACAAAGTGCAGCTCACTGTGCCTACAACGAAAAGCAAAGACATCAGCAGTCTTGTTGGAACATTCATGACTCTCCTGTTGCCATGGCTAAGTCATCTCCCCACTCTTCGCCAATCAGCAGTGGTGGGAAGGAATTCCAGTTCGACCAGATTAAAAAGGAACGTAAGGCAAGATATATCCTCTCCCTCCTCGCTTAAAACATGATTCCATAGGATCACGTAAAATAGGGTCCTGTGCCTGAAGCTAGCTGGGGTTGTGCCAGTCCTGCTATGACTCCCCAGAGACTTGTGTCAAAGCTCCTACTCTTAACTCCTGCTGGTACCAGACCACCGGAACTTCTGCAGGGATCCCCACCATCAGCTGTTTTCTTTCAGTTCTTATAGAAACTCCCAGTTTATTTTGAACAACAGCCAGTTGTTCAAACCTCTTGCTCAGTAGGCACCAAACACATCTTTTATAGGATCACATCATGCAGAACTCTCCCACCGAGGCTTGGCACAGTTATACTGATTTTAGGACCAGCACTTGATGCACTGGTAATGCACCATTCTTGCTCATGAGGATCTTAGTCTACCATTGATTTGTGTCTTTAGGAACAGACTGGAGAACAGCTAAATCTCTCTGGTTATAACAACTCAAGCACGCTGAGAATACTAAAAAGTAATATTAGAAGGTAGAAGAAAACTGCTTTTTCTTATGACTTTGTAATTCTGATAATTTCTGGAACTTATTTTTGCTTGAGACTATACATAAAACCTCATAATCCCTCCTTCTGCCTAGTCAACCAGGGAGATTGAGAGATGACTTGATGAGAGATGACAAGCATTTCTGTAACAAAATCCACCCAGCAAAAACTTTTCTTAATCCTCTTGAGACTAGAGGGAGTAATAGCTCAGACATCCAAAGTTAGAACCAGAGATAAAAAAGCTTTGCTGCAAGTGGTTAACAACTTGAATGGGAAGCTGCACATTCTCTCTCAAGACTCAACATGAGAGAGAAACAGGTCAATGATGCAGAAACTCTACAGCACATGGTATACAGACTGCACAGCATCACCTGCACTTTATCAGTCCCACACAACAAAAGCCAGTTTCATTACCCCTATTCTGCAGGAGAGTGAAGCTGACAGAAGTAACATCTTCCAGGTTACTCAAGCAGAGATCAGGACTGAACTGCCACACTATAAACCCTCTCCACTGCACCATCCTATTGGTTTCTTTAAGCACGAGGATGCAACCTTTTTCTTCTGGGGTGATCAAAATGGGAATCCACCACCAGATGTGTGTGTTGGATTGGCTCTGTCTCTTCAGTACGCCCATACACAAGCAGCACTGTCAGCATTGATCAACTGACTTCCCAGGCGATCCGTGGCTGTCACAGCATGTTACGGTGACCTACAGCAGCAGCTGCTGCTGGGGCAGAGTAAGAAAATAAGGATGGAAAAAGCTCTTTGAACTCACTCTCAAGAGGAAAAACCTACTCTAGACAGAATGAGACCATTAAATTGAAGTCAGCATATTCTCACTTCACCTTTTAGGTGATCTCTGGCAGAATACATTCAGAAGACAGAATTCACTCAGCCACTTCTGTCCCTTGAAAGAGAGAAGTTCTAGCTTATGTAAATACACCTGCTAAAGAGAACTCACAAAACAAAGTACATGGTGAAATTCAAGCAGTCCCCCATCACTGCATTTTTTTTAAACTATGAGTCATGAACTGGTGGCATAACTTTCCTTTCTGTAGTGAAACATTCAAGGTTTAATTCAACTTTAGCAAGGAAAAAGATCATTTTGCTACAAGTATCAAGCCAGATAAATGCAAATCTGTCCTTGTTATTAAGGAAAAAAGAAACAGATAATCTGATTTCAAAAGTTGTTTTCTAATGTAAGCAAATCACACAGACAGAAGCATCAATAAACCAGCTAAGGCAGCTCCATGCTGGTATTACTAGTCCTAACTGAACCGCAAAGTTGCAAGTCGGGAGATCTATTATAAAAAAAGCTTTTGTCACGGGATGACGATGATGATGATTCTATGAACTCCTCCTACCACTACCCCTCCTGCCGCAGTGCTCGGTGTGCAGAGGCCCACACATCCCTGCCCGCACACGTGCGCTCGGCGAGCCACAGCCTGGGGCAGAGCTCCGGCACCTTCGGCGCTTCCATCGAAGGGCCCGAGTGGGAATCGTTTACTGATTCCTCCGGCACACAGGAGGCGGCAGCAGGGGACGGGGAACATCAGCCCCCCTCGGACTCCTCCGTCTGACCTCGGCCCTTGCTCTCGGGCTGCCCCCAAAGCACCGGATGGCAAGGCAGGGCAGCCAGGCACGCACAACACCGCCGTTTGCTCAAATCAAAGAAGGTCTTTGACTAGGGTGCGAGATAACCATCGCTTTCTTTTCTTTTTTTGGTTTATTTTTTCTGCTCGGACCTTTAGGATCTCTCTACGTGTGCCTCGCTAGCCCACCGAGCAACTCCCGCGGCACAGGCCGGCCACAGCCGGACCGCGACTGCGAGCGCTGCCCCCACAGAACCAATGGGGTTGGGAAAGCCCTCTGAGATCAAGTCTAGCCCATGACCGATCCACCCCGATGTCAAACAGACCATGGCACTCAGTGTCGCGTCCAGTTTTTCCTAAAACACTTTCAGGGACGGTGACTCCACCACTGCCCCGGGCAGCCCGTTCTAATAACTAATCACCCTGTGTGTGAGGAAATTGGTCCTAATGTCCAATCTAAACCTCCCCTGGCGCACCTTAAGACTATATCCTCTAGTCCTACTGCAAGTAGCCTGGGAGAAGAGGCCGATGCCCACCTGGCTACAAAATCCTTTCGGGAGGCTCTTCGCTCCGCCCGCCGCCCCGCAGAGCGGCCGCACGGCCCCGGGTGCCGCTCCCTCCCGCCCCAACGGGGCCCGCAAAGCCAGGGAAAGGGAAGTCGCATCCCGCCGTGTCGCGCTGCCCCCTCAGACCGCCCCCCGGGCCCTCACAGCTCCTACCCCACCACAGCCGGCCCGCGCCGCGCACCCCCATGGCTGCTCCCCCACCTCTTCCTCCCCCCCCTCC
>JANPWX010000188.1:1222083-1260169 GCA_024734555.1 Trochalopteron elliotii
ATGGCGTGTAAATTAGCAGAGAAAATTGGGAACTGGGGGCAAGGGGAGAGAGTGGCTAATAGAAGCGTCTGCATAAGGATAAGAGTAATTTCTATGTGTCTGTTACAGTAAGTTGAATGGTTGTATTTAATGTTTCTGTAGCACCGACAAATGTGTTAAAGTACTTATTGCTGAATAAGAACCTTTTAAGACAGATTTTTACTGCCTCGTCAGATTTCTGGTGAGTTTCTGCAGGAAACAGTTCTACAGGAACAGTTCGAAGTTCTTCTGTGTGTTCTGGAAATACACATAAGATAGTACTGACAAATATTAGTCGAGTGATAACGATGAAAACAGGGAAATGATAGAGGTTATGTGATTAATGAGTTGCCTTCAGACAATACGCATTAAGGTTGGTAATGAGCTCATGTGGGTCTTCCCTATCTTAGTGAAGACAGTGCTTGAATGGAATCTCGGCAGAGATTTAGATGCTCTTTCTCCATTGCAGCATGAGCTTTGAGGTATTAGTGCCAAAAAGCGTCATGTGACTCATGATGCATACAAAGGGGATAGAGGAAAGATACTTTTTGCAGAGGTAATGAGTTAAGTTATTGAGTGTACATTTAAAGATAGCTAGATATTGGCAGAGACAGGATCAGAAGGGACTTTGCAGGTTTCTGAGGTCAGCAGGCTGATGAGGATACTTGTTCCATGTATGATGAGCCTGTGACACCTCATGGGTGTGTCAGGGGAGCCAGCTGACACCAAACCCGAAATCGGTTACCAGACAAAGGCAGTACTCTCTTTGAAGAACACTTGTACAGGACACTGAGATAATCAATATTATAAATGTAAGAAATAATCTTGTCTTCCAGGGGTCTTGCCTGGTTCCTGCCTTGGCAGATGAGCATAAGGAATGTAACACAGAGACATTCTGACTTTACAAGTTGTGGTTGCTTTCTGACTTCCAAATTGAGATGGGGCTGAGTATTTCTGTAGTACAGTTCACAGTAAAACATGCTTTGCCTGAATGAACATTTTTCAATTGTGTTATTAACATGCATTTAATTTTAGTGACTTGGAGTTACCAAAAGGCTGGAATCAGCCATCTGTCCTCTTCTGCTGTTTAAATGGAACATTCACCTATTCAAATCCAGGCTTTTCTCTCCCAATTCTTTATTATCGTGGTCATTCAGGTTCCCAGGGGAACCTGTCGTTCCGCTTCTTTGTATCATAATTTATTGGGGATTATCCTCTTTCACAGCCATTTTGTCAACATTTCTGGACTCTCAAAATGGCATTGAAAACCCAGTAGTTTTAGAGGCACCCACTCTGACCTGATCATGCAGCCACAGCTCAGACTGCTGCAGTATGAGGTTTATTCTTTATGCATGGCAACAGAAGGTACCACGTTTCCCAGATGTCTCCTCTAATAGGTTATATCCTGATAGCAAATGAGATAGGTAACAGTGACACACCCTGACACAGAAAGTCACCTGCCATTCATCTGGGCCACGTGGGACAGCAAGGTTGCAAGATGAATCAGAAGGATTTCTAGTGGCATTTTCTAGAATATTGTTTGATGCAGGATACCTGTCAGAGGTCCCTCCCTTGAGCTGTGAAGCCTCTGTTCTGCTGGGGTCTGAGGATTCACCCACTCCTTCAAAATAGCAGCAAGTACTATTTTTTTAGTACTTCTAACATTAATAGCTGCCAGACCAGTTTTACTGTTGCCCATGAAGAAGTTTGGGAGGAGTGGCCCTTGCCTGGTGGAGGTGTTTCTGGTGTTGCTGGAAGCAGTGACAGCAGGAATGTGGGGAGACCCAGCTGACAGCTCATGGCTTTGTATTCAGCAGTTAAATTTCATCTATCTAAATTCCTTGAAACATCTGCACAAGGAAAAGGGGCAGGTTCAGAGGCAAGGTTCTGGCAGGATCCTGATAGTTCTGACATCTAGTAGCTTAAGTTAGCATAGACTGAACCTTCAGATTTCTGTGGCAAAAGGAAAATAGTCAATAAGGATCTGGTTTATTGAGGATGCCTCTGTGCTGAGGATGCTGCTGAACTTGTGAGAAGCAAGGGAATGCATGATGCAGGAGGAGATGTCTCAGATACTGGTGTATCAGAGAGGGTGCATGCATGAGTGGTTTAGAAACATGAAAACCTTTCAAATTCAGTTAGTTACATGAGAGTGGACTTTCCAAAATTTGTCCCAAAGAGTACTTAGTGACAGCTCTTCTGTGCTTACATTTCCAAAGACGGAATAGGAACAGAATGGAAAAATAAATTATTGTTTTGCTGAAAAGAAATGAAGGAGTTGCTTCTGCGTCCCTGTTTTCTTCAGCTTGATCAAGCAACTTGCAAGTACAGCAGGTCTCAAACCTTCTAGCTTGAGGTATGTAACCAGGCTTGACTGCACAGAAACAGCATTTTCAGCAGCTAAATAAAATCCTTTGCCTCTTTTGGCAGACCTACCAGAATATTCTGCATTAAAAGAAAAAAATCACAAAACCATTTCAACTAAACCAATAAGATTGTCAGGAAGTAACCTGATGCTTGGTGCAGAGGACTGTATTGCAGTTCAGAGGATTCTTTAGGAGTGTCTCCAATTGAGCCTCACTTCTGTGCTAAACATAGAATTAGTCCCTTCATGAATCTCAGGGCTGACTAGGTCGTGTAGTTTTATGGCAGGCCACACTATCTGTCACTTTGGAAGTCACCCTGGGACTGTCAAGAAAAGACAATTATGGTGGATAACCTAATGTTGTGGATGTCCAGTAAGTGTCTTGACATTTTTCAGCATAATGACTGCCTTGTTTTATTTGACCATTTGTGCCAAGGAGGAAAATCTGTTGTAATAAAGTGAGAATAGCTGTCTTTTATTGAGAAAAAGAGGTTTGATTTGAATGTATGACATATAGGCTGACCTGTTTTCTAGAAAAGCCTTGGAAGTCACTGAATGCCCATGGGCACAGGTTGTTCTCCATGGTGAGGAGAGCCTCCTCAGAGCCTTCTCAGCCTGAGTTCCCACTGTGTCTTGAGAAAGGACCAGAGGAAATGTTTCAACCAAGGAAAATTCCAGCAAAGGAAATGCTGGTTACATGATGGGAAAACATTTTTCACTTTGAAAGTGACTGAGTATTGGCACACAGATTTTGCAACCTTGATCCCTAGAGATATTAAAACTCTGAATATGACCCTGAGCACCCAGACTTACCTTTGGCTCTGAAGATCACCTCTAGTGGTCCTGATTCTAAAAAGGCCCATCTCTGCCAGCTATCTGTCCAGTGAACACAGCATTGCTAGCAGAGTTAATGCTTTCTTCTTCATGACAAACTATTTCTTTGCAAGGCTTTCTGCTGAGGTCAGATTTTGCCACACAAGCTTAATAGCTCTGTGTAGTTCTGCACATCAAATCACTGAAACTCTGCTAGACAAGCACTGCATGTGTTTGCAGCATCTGTATACCCACTTAATATCTCTGCTCAAGAAAGTCAAAGCATCAGCCATTGAAAATTTAAGAGCCAGCACCACAGACCTAATATTCCTGTCAGATTGTGTTAGAGGGACTGTAAATAAGTTTAAAACCAGTCAAATATTTTCTAGTTGTTCATGAAAGGCTGAAGCTGTATGATCTTGTTACAAATATGTGTTTTGGCAGAAATCAGGGTTTTCAGACATCTCGTGTAGCTTGCAAGTCCACCTCAGCTTCCCCTCTTGGAGTCTTGCTTTACTAAGTCATTGAATATAGAAACCTTCCTCATTTAGCTTCTCTGGGCTGCACTGGTTCTCTTCTACCCCTGAACAGGACAGTTTGCCTTAAACCCCAATAAACACGCCGTATAAGGCCAGCCTGGCTTTGCCTGTGTCTTAGTGAAGCTTTCATAAGTGTGCCAAGGATTTTAAGGATATTTGAGGAATGGGGAACAAGACTAAGAGAGGAGATATTGAGGGAGTTGAAAAGTACAGCAGTGTATGTACACCCAGGGAAACTTTAAAAAGAAAGGGAAAATTACAAGAGTGGCACTGAAGGAGTATATTAGGTGTTACAGATGTAGATCTCTACTAGTTTGTTTGTTTGTTTCAGGTTGATGGAAGCAAGGCTGGAAGGGGGAGCCTGCACATCCAGGTAGCTCTAGTGGTACCTGCATCCCTGGGGGTTCTGGCTGATGGGACAGGGTTCTGCAGCCTTGTCCTGCGCCTCTCCTTTCAGCTTGGTCAGTCTGGGATGGCAGTGCAGTGCACCAGAGTATTTGTACACAATGGCAGGCAGTATTTTTCTTCCAAGGCACAGTCTGGTTGATTCTTTGGCCAGATTTCATATTGCTGTTTTATTTTTTCAAATGCTTATCTAGCTTTCATTAAGGAATTGATTATTTTGGGGATGGGGTAGGAAAAAAATTTTTGTAGGGCAGTTATCACCAACCTTGTTTGCTTTTCTGGAGTTTCTTAGTCTGAATTGCTAATGGACAACATAAATTCTGTCATTATCAGAATAATACATAAGCTTGCCTTTATTTGCACCATGACAAAAAAGTGGAACTGTTTTGCTAAAAAAAATCCCAACAATAAATTAAAATTATTTTAGAGAAGAGCATCAAAGTGACAGCAGTTTAGAAAGAACTGGAGTGACCTGTTTCCTAGTAAACAATGAAAATAGATGACAAATACCTGTATAGTACAAATCTCCAGATGATCAAGAAGTTTTTTTGTGGAATATGTGGAAACAGATGAAAGAGAATTGGGAAGAAATTAAGGACTAGTTCATGAAAGCTGTTTGTTGGAAGAGCTATTGAGAATGGCCAAGCCTGGACGTGGCCCCTCATGCCAGGGGGTTTCTCTGCAGGGGAGAGGAAGGCAGAAAGACAGACCTCCAGATTTTCCCTACCCTTTAGCTTTTGTATTTTATAGTTTAGCTTTTATAGCCCTACAGTTTTTATATTCCCCTGTCTCAACACTGGTGCAGGGCATGGCCCTAATGGATCAAGAGTTACTGTTGCTTGGTATCAGCTAAGGCAGTGATAACCACTAGATGCCACTGTGCCATTTCTCTGTGTAAGGCTACGTGCCCTTTGCAGACCCGAGCACGGTGTGTTCCTTCCAGTGGCAGCTCTGATGCCTTTAGCTCGTGGGGATTTCAGCAGAGCACTTGGAGAAGTGTGTGAGTGGCTTTGTGTGCATACAGTCCAACAGAGACTTATGACAGCACTGACAGAGAAGACAGCAGGGAAGGTTATTCATCACTGAGGTTATTCTAGCAGGCCTAGTTATTATACAACAGAAAGCAGCAGTGGCCATTGCTCTGTAAGAAGTTTGCAGTATTTTTCTATAAACTCCTCTTGGTCGGTACTCAGCCTGAGTTGCCACTTTCCTGTGACTATGAGCTTGGGGACAGTCAGTAAAACCTGCATTCAGGGCTACTGAATAGGGACACAAACATGCAAGAGCTTTGTAATGCACCTAACCATTAGTAAAACAAATACCCCTATAGATGACACCCTCTACTGTGTTGTAACAAATTGTCACCTCATCAGCATTGCCTCATATTGCTTCCTTTGTGAAGTTATCTCCTAGTGACGTTACCAGTGCTGTTGTATGCAACTCCTTTAATCACTATTAAATCAAAAAGTGTTAGTGAGGTTTAAAAAGTTCCAGTGAGAATAAAACACACTACTCCTAGGATAAGAGTTTCCTCTGGGCTGAATATTCCTTAGAGAAGATTTAGGGCATTAGCCCTTAGTTTGCTTTGGAATATACTTTCCTGGGTCCCTACAAGCTGTAGTTTTGTGCTGGGATTTTCTCTTAACCTGACCCTAAACCTAATCCTAGAGTGTCCCTTGGACAGGGTTGCACAAACCTTCTCCCAGATACACCATGTCCAAAGAAGATGCATTTTGCAGTCCTTTCTGTCATCTTCCAGCCCTACTCCTGGTCTGTGGCTCTCAGACCTAGTCCTGTCCCAAGCAATAAGATAAGCCATAGCCCAGCAATCCTTCCCAATCAGAATTCTTTGGATACGAGCTCTGGTAATCCCACTGCTTTACTTCAGTGTTGGGTTGAGAGAAAGCCCAGAGCTCCAGGAGCAGGGCTGATGGCACTCTTCCAAAGTGCCTTCTGGCATCAGTCTTTAGTTTACTTGGAAAGACACCTTCCAGCCTTTTAACAGGTGTAGCTTTGAGTTTATCTTTTGTCTCTGTACTGAACTGTAATCCTTGGCTGGACCTTAGACAAAGTGCTTGAGCCTTTCCTCCAGCTACACTGTCCCCATGGGATGGATCTTTCTGCAGCTCTAAGCTTTCTTTGGCAGCCCCTTTCCAGCTCCACCCCAGCTGCATCTCTGGGATGTCTCAGTATCTCAGCACCCAACACTAGGCTGAGCCACTAGCCAGAGATCACTTAGATGTGGGGATGAAATCAGCATCTCTAATTCACTTTAGTTGGTGAATCTCTGACAAGAAGATTTTGTAATAGACTTGTGTGACTGTGCACATGTGTGTTGAGTTCCAGAGAATTTGCAAAACTTGGTGAACTTGCAAAATAAATAAAACAACCCCAGAAGCAAATAGTGTGGGTTACTCATTATCAAGCTAATGAGTATCGAGAAGTTGAGAATATGTACATGTTATTCTTTGGAAAACAGGAAAAAATTGCTTTTCGCGTGTAAAGAGTCTTGTGACTTTCTCCTATGCACATTCCATTTTGCATTTAGCCTTATTTGCTACATGCTCATCTTTGTAAATGTGTGGATGGTGAGGGTTACACTGCAGACACATGTCTATGTGGCAGCCCTGTGCATGTGACAAAGATGTGAAAGATACAGAACTTATCAGGAAAGATGCTAAAATGTAACAAATGCCAGTTTCACTTCAGTCCTTCTAGTACAAAAACTTTTAAATATAGTAAATTATGTACATTTACATAATTTCCATGGGAATTGCAGAATTCCCATGGAAAGAGAGGTTGAGCATGAGCAAGGTTGCAAAGGAACACAGAACCACCACTGAAAGCCACAAGGGTCCCTTTTGTGTTGCCACTGGCCGGCCTGGCCAGGCAGGTTGTGTGATGAGCCAGAAGCTGGTCAACCCAGATGCATATTTTTTGCTACTCTGTTTTATTTAGTATTTCACAAGCTTGATTTATACTATATGAGTAGAACCAGAAACCAATTCAGTGCTGATCCTCTGCCTACACTTTTTGGTTTAACATGTGGAATACTGGCTTTCTCTGGAGGGATGCCCTTTATTTTTCAAATGTTGGTTTAGTCATCTTGTGAGTTCTGCAGTTTTTCATTTGAGTGACAAATGAGTGACAAGCTAGGAGTGAAAACACCTTATCTCCAGACACCAGCTGGTACTCTGTCTGGACTCAACTGATGGCTTTTAGAAGTATGTGAAGTCTGTATTAAGCATCTGAAAAGGCATGTGTTTGCCTTGTGTTAGTATTTGGATCTTCCTGGATTTTAGTTCTTGCTGTGCCACAAGTTTTCTGTGCCAGAATTTACAAATCTGCAGACTAACTTATCTTCCTTTCCCCTCACTCAGTCTGCTATTGTCACTAATTAAAACATGTTATCCATCAGAAAGCTAATTCCCCTTACTGTACAGAAGAGCAGTCTGTGGAAAGGGTATTTCTAGGAGATTCAAAGCTGTGCCATGTGTTTATTCTTTGGAAGCCAGAGGTCTGGAGAACTATATTGGTTTTATTTTTTTTTTTCTTTTATCAGGGAGAATGGCTTGGATCAGCTCCTCAGAGGAGGGTGTTTTCATAATTAACCTGCTTGTATACTACCAGAAAAAGCATTGTTTCCCAAAAGTTTCTTTAAAAAGAATATTTGGAAAGTCTCTGGCCAATTGTCCCTGTGCAGGGGGACATACTCATTCAGATATTCACACATCTGGAAAGGGGATGGAGAGCAAATGGAGGGAGTGAAAGAATAGGAATGGGTGGACTAGAGAACAGCCCCTACACTCCATTTTAGGGATTCTCTGGGGGAGAAATTAGAGGATCATCTGAGACAAGGAAATATTGGTTATATATGAATGCCTGTGGTCAAGGTCTCTTTTGCCAGATATCCATCTTGGACCTTAGGAAAATTTTTCCCCAAAGCCTTTAAATTAAACTAATATATTACTTTGAATGCTTTTTAATTGCAACAAATCAAAATATTCAGAAAAATATGTTGTAATTTGGTGTATTTCAAAAAATCTTGATTAGTTTGAGTCATGAACGGACTCAATGGCACATAACATATATCTTTACTCTAGATTTTTATATAGAATTGAGGAGTATGTGAGAAATATCATCTTTTCTTTTCTCACCCACTTCTACTGCAGGATTTCCAAGTTCAGTGCAAGCCTGCTGCTCCTTGCAGTGCTCTCAAAGAGCTGGCAGATGGTGCTGCTTGCCTTTGACATGCAGCATATTTCTTCATTGTACTGTTGGTACTGTCAAAACAGTCTGTTCATGAAAGTGTGTGCTCGGGATTGGAGATCAAGGGAGGAGAGGAGTAAAAAGAACAGAAGCAATTCTTACAGTCCTTAAGATTTTGACGGAAGCTAACAGAAATGAGATTAGTTTGAGCTACTGCATTAACATGTCAGTTTGCACTGTTTGCTAGCATTAAAATGGAAAATCATATGTGCAAAATTAGACATAATGTGTTGTGTTTTTTAACTGAGTTAAATGTGAGTTAATGTGTTGAGGTTTTTAACTCATAAGTTAATGTAGCTGTCAACTGTAGAGCAAGAAGGGTTCATTCTGACAGTCTGGCTGACCTGGGTTAAAACAAAGGTCCTTGGGCTTCCCCTGTCTGAACTAGCCCATATCTTTTAGACAAGCAGGCAATTGCAGTTTAAAAATTAACAAAGGTCAAGGGTTGGGTCACTATTAATTTATCCCATCCGACGAAATGTTACATTAAATTTTGTGAACTGAATTTTACAGTACATTTGGGGAAGAAAAAGCTCACACTGCCACATATTGCATCACGTCATTGTAGGAAATAATGCCTCATCATTGTAGAAACAATATTATAAAGCTCAAAGGCAGATGTTATATGAAAGGAAAGGTTATCTTATTTTCTCCCATCCTCATGCCTGAATGATCTCAATCACTAAGACACGTGTCCAAGTCACATGTCCACCATTCAGGCATCTGAGATGGTCAGGTTGATCAGGTAGACAAGGTAGCCTGCTCTGTGTGTACTGTGGAGGAAAAATGTACAAAGGACTCTGATTACTCATCAAATTTCCTGGGCTCTCCATAGTTTGATGACTAGTTGATAATTTTGGATAAGCATTTTTGCACCCACAGAAGCAGATGGTGACCTTGATCTTGTCTCACTATCCCATTGCACCTCATGCAGAGAATTTGCTCATGGTTATTTGTCTCCTTAAGAAGAGGTTTTAAGGATCCAGGCCTGATAGAATCACAGAATGGTGGTGGTTGGAAGGGACCTCTGAAGATTCTCTAGTCCAATATGCCTGCTCAAAGCAGGGTTAACCAAAGCAGTTTGCTTAAGACCATGCCAGGTGTGGTTTTGAATATTTCCAAGACCAAAGACTCCAGAACTACTGTTTTTGAACACCCCTTCAGGTAAATATTTTTTATGTTTAAATGATATTTCCTGTTCCTCATCTTCTTACCATCATCTTGTAATGTCTTGAATCTTTGTTTTAGTCTTGATGTAGGATGTTCTTTATTTTAGACTCTCCTTTTTTAACCTAGCCTGGGTGTGAGACATGCAGAAACTGTTGGTATATATTCTATGAACTTGATGATGAGCTAATCTAGGTGCCAACACATGCCATTCTTACACCCCACTTCTTCCATGCATTATGGTGCATCCACATCCAGACATTTTTCTTCTTTCTCTACTGGGACTGATCCTAAAGTTTCTGTTCCAGATCTTAACATCATCAGTGTCATATAGGGACATTTGATTTAATGAGTCAAATGCTAATGCAGAATCACCAGGTGTAACAGAAATGGGTTTAGTGGAGTAAGACATTTTTCTTCTCATCCAACTTAGAGAAATAAACTTAATTGCGGGGAACAGGGCAATATTTCAAATTAAACCCCATAAATTCTCCTGTCACCTCTGTCTGTGACTTGGAAATAGGATCTTGAGTGTTAATTTAGGAGGCTGACAATACAGTAATGAAGGGAAATGGAAAAAGATGTCCTTCCTACATTGCTAAAGCTAAAACAAGTGGCTTCTTGAATGTTGAAGGACATTTGTTTAATGAGCAGGGTCCTGAATGGATGCTAAGAGGTTCAGAAGGAGGACTCAACACTGAGTAGTTGAAAGTTCATGTACATGAATGATCAAAATTGGTCTGTATTCCTGTTGTGAAATGTGAAGTTTTAGGACCACAGCATTCCTTGTTGCTTACGAGAGTTACTTGGGAGAGATGTAAAGACTTTGCTGGCTTTTTCTGATACTGATGGAAGCAGGATCTTGTAGGAAACTTACAGAACATTTCACTACTTGAGACCTGTGTGCCACAGTTGCTCACAAAATGCTGATTTTGTGTTTATTGGCACATACTCACCTTTGGGCTCCATAGAACTTCGCAGTTGCTACATTGGGCTCTCAGGTGAGCAGCCACCAATACACTGTTTTTCAGCAGGGCAGAGGAGAAAAGGCTGACTCTGATTTAAGGTGTCACAAAATCTACTGTGCCTGGATTGGGGTGACTCAGATGTCAAGGCTCCACTACACTGAGCAAAAGCCTATTTTTCACAGCTCTTGCATTGCTAAAGCTTCTGAAATGACATAGAGAGGGCAGAAATACAGTACACAGATTGAATGAATTTAAAGGCCTGTCTTACATCATCTACATTTCAAATTTATGTCCTTAGCCTCTGGAGGTGCCTCATGAGAAGTCAACAGTATGATCATACCAGCTGGCCACACATGGCAGTGTGATTGGTGAAAGGTCAGTGTGCAAATACACATTATCAGGGGGAAAGATATAATTTGGGCAAGTATCACTATTGTTAGAACCTGTGATTGAACCTCTGAGCCTGTGCAGCTCTGGCATTGCACCCCAACTCTTTGTATCACAGTAACCTGCCCAGATTATTTCAGGACTTCTAGCAACCTGGTCTAGTGAAAGGTTCCCTGCCCATGGCAGGGGCATTGAAACTAGGTGATCTTTAAGATCCCTTCCAACCCAAATCATTCTATACTTTTGGTGACTGTGAAATATACTTGTAGAAACATCTACCCCTACTTACTTCCTCAAGGGTGTTACAGACATCACCAGAGCTTTGTGTGGCTGTCACTTTTCCCTGTGTTTTACATAAGCCATGCAAAGAGAGACCTCAAAGTTGCTTTAGTAATCAGTGATTCATATCCCCTAATTTGTGTCAGAAAATAATTACTTTGGTTTACTAATCTGCATATCTCATTAATGCAGACTCTGAAGAGAAGGAAATAAAGAGATGTCATTCAAAACCTCTTCTTCCTGTTCATGCTGTGAGGAACCAAGGAAGAGAGCTCTCCAGCTGGGGGGGTGGGCAGGGGGAGCTGGGTGTGGGATTCTGCATGGAAGCTTGGCTGCAACCACTCTCTCCATCTCTCTGCCCATGTTTTACTTTCTTTTCCTCCTAAGACAGGTCAGTGCAAGACTTGTAAGCTGGTATAGGCTGAAGCTGCACCTGAAATAAGCCACAAAGATGGGAAAATGAGTAATTTCTATTGAGGCAGAGGCTAAATCCTGACTCTTCACTGCTAAATTCCCTGAGGTCAAGCAGAAGGGCAGCACAAGAGAACTTCTTGTGGATAGAGAGGTCTCAGAATAACAAAGGCTGTGAACTTGATGCTCTGTTCTGTCAGAAAGGGAATGATTCCCCAGTCTGAGCTTTTCCCAACAGGGAAAAATTTTTCTAGAGTTTGTGCCAGGTAAACATATAGAGGTCACATTCATGTGGATGAATTTTAAGATGATTTGTATTTGAAGAAGTGATATAAAAATGCATGCAGCTTGTGCTGCAGATGATGATAAGAAATCCTTAAAGTTGAGACAAGAATCCAGGATAGAGAAATTTAAATTGTTCCCTAGCAATAGTTGGGGGAATATTTTTCTAAAAATATGATATAGATGAATTTACAGTCCCCTGAAGAGTTACTGCAGGGGTTATGGAGAGAAAATGTAATCATAAAGTATGAACCAAAGGTGTTTTAGCTCTGCATTAAGTACAAATTTCGGTGAAGCATCTGGTATGACGTTGCTACCAGGTTGCATCAAGATATTTGGTATGTTTGAATTGCTATTCTTGAAAACATCAGATGATACAAACTGAACAATCATTATAAAGAATATTTTAGGGATTCTGTAACCAGTGGCCCAAGGTCACCTTCACCCTCAAAACATAGCCAAGTGACTTGCTGGAAGGCAGAGAACCCACAGTTATGAATATATCATCAAGATTTAGGGTATCCCTCTCAGCCTTTTACACCACCATGAGGAAATGACACTTTCTCTATTGGGCAAATGAGTGAGACCTTTGAGCATAAACCCAGCTGAATCTGTGTCTTGGGTATCAAAGACTTAAGTCTTCAAAACTCTTGTGGGGTTGTTGCCAGAGATGCATGAGATTCACAGGCATCTCAGTTTTCTGTAACAGCTCCAGCAAGTGCTGGGACTCCTTCTGTGCATGCCAGGATAACCTTGTTTTCTACAGGGCTGTGCAGAGTTATTTATCTCATACCATATCCTGACAAGACCTAGTAATTCTGCAGGTTTAATAGATGCCCAATAGAGCTCAGTCTAACCAAAGCAATAAAACAGGATATGGGAGCTTATTTATTGTTATCTTCTTAGACTGAGCAGTTCAGGCCTATGCTGCATATATGGAAACAGCATTGAGCTGGACCATCCATTGTTCTGGATGAAAGAGAAAGGGGGGTGGTGAACCCCTCCTATTGAAGCTGTTCCTCTTTTTACAAGGGGTTGGAAGGTTTGTCTGTAAGTGGGCAAGTTAAGCAGACAGCAGGTTAGTGTGGGCAGGGAAGCTCTGCTTCCCATCCTGGAGAACAGGTTGTAGAACTGCTGTGGATGGGGGATCAGTAAATTTTTTGGTCTTATATGGAAACAGCATCACAGAGTAATGCCTTTTGCCTCTGTGTGTGTGTCTTTGGGCACCTCATTCCCTCCAGGCTTAAGTAAACATTTAATAACAGATAGAGATATGTGCAGTCTTTGAAGTTACTGGGTGATGGCATGTGATACTAAACTGTGATTTGCCTAACAGTGAAACAGTTCAACAAAGCAATACAGTCTGTGAGAAGGTGTTGATCCTGAAAATTCCTAGGTGTCCTGAGAAAAGAGAGAAATAATACAGGTACCAAAATTTCCTGGTCCTAAATCTGTTTTAGGACCTAAAGCCAAGAGAGAAACTTGGTATCAGGACTCTGTTAAAAGTAGTTATGACACTGTGGGAAATATATTCAATGAAGAGTGCGAAGCCATGGACCAGGGATTGGGAACTTGATTGTCCATGCTGTAAACTTGCTAGAAAAGTCGTTGACATAGTTTTGGTCCCATTCAACTAGTGCTACCCTAAAGAACTCATGAGAAGAACTGAGGAGGGTTCCCAGGCTAGAGCTTTTTCCCATGGGCAGGTCACACACCACCATCCTTTCTTGGAGGTGGAGAGAGCATTTGTCTGGTCTGCTCCTGCCACCTGGCCCTGATACTGTTTACAACTTCACTATGGATGTCAATTCTAGGTGTTTGTATCTATATACATTTAAATCACTGTCACTCTCAGCTCTGTGGTGAGAGAGGCAGTTTTAAGATGTGATTTGTGTCACCTTAATGCAGACATCTAAATAAATCAGATTAATCACAGTCTAAAACTTCTACATGCCATTGATGATGGCAGCACTGCCAGCTGATTCAGATGGAGGACCACCTGCATAGCCCAGACAAATAGTCCAGACAAATTCCTCCCTGTGTGTGCACATACCCCATGGCCATAGTGTCCAACTGCAAGCAGGGCCTCTGAGGCCAGGGAGAGAGGCAGGACCATGGTGTGAGCAGAGCTGGAATCTTGTCCCTGTTGCAGAGAGGCACTGACAGCCATGAAGGCATTCCTGCTCACTTCAAAAGGTAAATGATCTATGATTTAATACCTAGGGTTTAGTGTATAATCCTACTATTCAATTTTCTTAGAATTGACATATTTTATTAGTGTTTTTTTCCAGACCTAATACACGAACACTGCTGCTCACAGACGTGGTCGGACTGGAACTGAACAGTGTTATTTCAAAGTAGTTATAACTGAAAAACTGTAATAGTTTTTTGTGAAAAACAAAATCAAATATCCCACTGTCTTGGACTTTGGAGACAATAAGTTACTTTCCAAGGCATTGGGTAGCATGGTGAAGTCAATTGCAAACTAACATGATTAATCTGTGATGAGAGCAGCAGTGACAAAAGTAGTTACAGGTTAAACTATGCCAGATGAAGGCAACAGGCAACAAGGGGTGCAAATTCGAGTGCTTGGTAGAGGGAGATGGGGGGCAAAAGCTGCAGGTAAGATTCTGGTGGGCACTGGGTTGCACTGCTTTGCAGTGTGTTGCAGGAGAATATTAAAATGTTGAAACAGACTGGGAGACTATGACAGCCTTTCTTGTTAGAGGAAAGGAGTAGGAATAGCTTAGTTTGGCAATGCAGCATTCCCAGTAAATCTTTATGTAATAGGTAATTGAAGACAAATTCTTTAATTTTTAGTCCTTTAGCTGTCCTGACAAAATGAATGTTATGTTTTGGACAAGCTTATACTAAATTGATTATGCTGATTAGACAGTCACAAAATCTAACAGAAATTAAGGTGTTGCAATAATAATAAATTTTGAAATTTTCTGATTATAAAGGAGAGGGGCAAACCCAGGGAAAATGCTGACAGTTCACAAAAGTTTTCAAAATCTTCCTTGAAGCGAAGTCTATAAGAGTGGCAGAAAGAACTAAAGAACCAGACCCTTGGCCTATTTGCAAGATCAAGAAATTGGAAAGTTTGGTTCTGAAGATTGGGGGCACAAACTTAAATGGCAGGTTAAGAGATGAGGAATTAGCAAAAAGAGCAATGCAGATTTTAGCAAACACAGGAAATCAGAAGGTTAATTAACAATCTGTTTCAGAAAAGACCATCTTCAAGTGCTCTTTTAGCCATTTTGGATCTATCTTAAAGAGAACTTCTGGAGTAAAGAAAAATTATAACCTTAGCTGTAGGGATTGTTGAATTGCTGTGTGCTCACAACTGCAAAACAAAGCAGTGCAGGATAGGGGGGGTTTAAAGCTATCTGTTAAACCTCCCAAATATTGTGAAACCCATATTCAAACATTGGTGCATTCAGTGGAGCTGAAAAGTAAAGGAGAATCAGGGGGCATTTGTTCCTGTCAAAGGGCAGAAATACTGGAGGCAGACTGAAAAATGGTCAAGAAGGCAGCCTAAAAAATAGTTGTGCAGGCTGGAAACACAGAATTCTTTCATACTGAAAACTGTATTAATATGTAATATTATCTTTAAGTCCTGAATGGCAGATGTAAGGTGGCACATAAGGTGACATACATCTCTACTTACCTATCTGTCTAAAAGGTGGCTGCCTTAAAGGTAATTACCAGAGACACTCTTGTAGTCAGTGGATAAAACCAGGCTTTTCCAGAAGGGAGTTTCTCTCAGGCTGAGATGGGTCAAATGAATTGCTCTTTGCAGTTGCCTTTTGATTGTGAAGTGACCATGGCTGAGCAGTTGACACATAGGCAGCTAACTTTCCAACGTCTACAATTACATAATGTAAATCCAACTGGTTTTACTCTCACATGGTTTGTCACAGCTGGGATCATCTGTAACTGATTTCCTAAATGGCAGGAAACAGGAATGGATTTGAGAGGAAGGCACTTGCCATTTATGTATTTTTAGAAGCAAGTTCAAATTTGAATATACTTTCCTAGGAATCCTTTGAGTTAGGCCAAGGCAACAGCAGAATCTCATATAGATCACAAAGTTTTTCCCCAGTACCCACTTCAGATTTGCAAAGCTAGATAGAAAAATTGAGAACGCCACAGAAAAGATCTTATCCATTTGATTCAGGTTGATTCAAGCCTCACAGGAAAAAAAATGGTCCATTATAGTCTGCATTTTCTTGGGAAGAGTGACAACCACAAACATTGCCTTCAGCTATTATCCTGAGTTCCACACAGGCAGCATTTACCTTAGCAATTTCATCTTTCACAGTGAGAAACACTGGCCTCAACACAAGCAGGAATAGGCGATTTCTAAATGACTTAACTTGCTACCAGGACAGAGCATTTGAATATTGATCTGCCTTTCAGAATTGATGAGTATGGCAGTTAAGAGTTGCACAGTTTTGCTTTGGAACCCAGCAAATAGAGCAGTAAATCATGTAATGTCTACACAAAGCAACTCCTTTGACCATGAGAAGAGTTAAACCTGAGTCACACAGGGAGATTTTTTCCTGTAAAGATAATTGTCCCTTATGAAATAAAGCAGTACAAAGATAGCAATTGAAACTACATCCTGTGGCAGTGCTTCTTGTTCAGGTGTGAAGGACATTCCTGTCCTTATTTGTGACTGTAATGAATGTGAAATGGAAATAATGCACATATTTCCAAGCAATGAGGCCCCAGTTAATTAACAGTAGCAAGGTAAAGCTGTCAGTTGACTTTTTGAGAAAATGACCACATGCTTGTTCAATTGGATATCATTAGGTTTCAATTTGATTAGTAGATTATATTTTATCCTCTTTTGTTCATGCTGTATATTAGAATGATAGGCAAGTACTTAATGAGAGACTGTGGTTAATAATAAGCAGTAGCATCTCTACTAAATTTAATGTTTCATTTCTACTTCCTACTGTTTAATGAATTAGGCAATGAGCAATTTTTTTAAATTGGAACAAGCTTGACGTATATATGCAAGTTTCCTTTCTGCAGGTCCTTTGACAATACTTGCTTTGATTAACAAGGTAATGACAGGCCCTGCTGTGTGCAGGGGATTGTAATTTGTTGTGGGGCTCTTTTTCAAGAGACTGAACAAGTGTGCCAGCACCTTGGGTTTGAATGTCTGCAGAAATTTGTGGGAAACCAGAAAGGTATGACTACAGCAAACACCAGAGACAGTTCCCAAACCAAGAACAAAATGGATTTTGGAGCTGCAAAACTCCTGTGAACTACTGCCCACTGAGGAATATCAGTAGAGGATTTTGTGAGGACTGTGTTCCTTCTAGTAGATAAAACAATGCTATGGCACAGATAGAAGCACTGCAGCCCAGTCATCTGTTCAGTTAAATTGTTAAAAAGTCTCCTGATCCAGTTTGACACTGGGGACATTGCAGTGCCATTCCAGTTGTTTCAGTTGCCAGGGATTGGTCTCCAGAATTATTTAATTTATTAATGCAGCCATAAAGTCCCTCATCCTCAGTTCAGGCTTGCAGGGGGCAGCTGTTCCTTACCAGCTCTTCATCACAGTGGACAGCAGGAGAAAGAATTTGTCCATATCTCTCACAAGACTCATTCCCATTCTGGGCTTTTTGATTGTTCTGAGAAATTCTGCTTTAAAAAAACCTCTTCTTAGCCATATATCTGAAGTCTAGTCCCTGTTGCATCCCTGCCTGCCTGTGCTCCAGTTGCATTTTCTGCCTGTATTCACAGGCAGAGCTGTGGGTACAGCTGCAGCCATTCCCACTGCTTGTACCACTCCTTTTGCAATGCTTGGTGTCCCTGGAGAATGAGAAGCTGAACAGGATGCTTGTCCACCTCCAAAGGCCAGGAGTCACGGCCTGAAGTACCAGCTGTGTGCACTTCATGCTGTGCTGATACACAGGGTGATGCTCTGTGCTGCTCTGCATGAGGGGGAACACAAGTGCTACCTTGCTGCTCTGCTCTGTGGGCAGCAGCCCCTGGGAGCAGCAGGGCAGGGGCTCTTTGAGTCATCCTGGCTAAATCCACCTGCACATATGAGTCAGTCTCAAGCTTTGCCCAGGCCTTACTGCTGAGAGAGCTGTCAATGCTCTCACTGGGGCAAAACTCCTATGCAGTGGAAGAAAACCCAAAACATCCTTGGTAAATATCTCCCAGTGCCTTTTAGAGGGGAAGAGTCTGTTTTATCAGTAGAAAGTCTAGGGTCAGCCTAACACCAGTGGGCTTGGGTTATTTCTGCCTGCTGTTTAAAGTTATGCTAATGCGTCGCCATCACTTTGAGTGTTCAGGCTGGAAGCTCATCACAGGAATGAGTTCTCACCTCTAGCAGCACTGTGGAAGGTGGGTCAGCTGCAGTACTGGTGCAATAATTACTTTAAATTGAATGGCTGAAAAATCAATTCTGGGCCAAAGTTTTCCATAGCAAGGGGCAAGACTTTAACAAGCATTTCAGTGCCTAACAAGGCAGGTGGGTGCTGTGTAGGTTGTGTAGGAGAACTGAATTCCTGACAATTTCATGTGCTTAGATGCTTTTGGAAACCCCAATGAATATCTAAATACCTTCACATTTACACAATGCACACTCTTAAAAGTATTAAAACTAACTTTCACACTGCAGGATAATTAAATCGTGTCCTAGGTGTGTAATCCGTAGTCTAAGGTGTAGCTGAAACCCATTTATTTAGAGACTGCAGTGATCTTCTGTTAGAGCAGCATGGAGGAGACATAGGTAATAAGCAATGGTTTATTGCTGTTGAGCTGATGCAACAAGTTCTGGGTACAAATAAGAGGGAATATTGCTAAATACTACTTATCTGAATTTCTTTTAATATGTATTTCTATACAAGTATTTGGAATAATGCTTGCCCAATCACTTTCCAGTCATTAAGACTGTGGCTGTATTATTGTGTGCTTTGAATATCCTGTAAAATCTGATAATTTAAAACATGGAAGCAGAGTGACATCACTTCAGAAAGTGCATTGTGGAGAGGAGGATGTCCAGAGGAAGCCTGTATGTCTAATTAAATTCAAGGAAACAATTTCCTTAGATATCTGGTCTTTTTGTTGGTTCAGCAATTTATTTAATCTAGTCAAATGAGATGTACATTAAAAGATTTAATGAAATTAGCTAAAATGTTCTGAAACTAAGTTTTTTGATTAAAAAGGCTGAAATGAGTAATAGCTAAAAAAAAAGGGAAAAGTTAATGAGAACTGAAAATTTTCAGTTTGTTTGCTGGAAAGAAGCCAAATTGAATTCTGAACAAAAGCAGCCATTTTGCTTTTCCATATAAATATTTGTATAATGTTATTTGAAATTACAGTTATATAATTAATTATAATGAGATTCAAAATTTTAGAATGCTCAAGTTCAGAGGAATCAAGTAGTATTGTGGAAAAGGAGAAAGATGTATATTACAGCACTTCACCTCTGACCAAAATGAAACCTGCTTCTTCATTGTCAACCTCAGAAAATAAAACACAAACTCATACAATTCAGCTGAATACTTCCACAAATGGAATTCTGTATATTAAGCAAATCCTAGTTTTAATCTCTTTATATTTAACTGTGTGCTCAAAATTGCCTTCTAAAGCTGTAACATAGATCAATTAACAAACATCATTCTGTCATCTTATTAATATTCCTAATACTTTTGCATACAAGATAGAAAAAAAAATCACCTGTGATCATTGAGATACAAATGTAGTTAAATTTAAATTCCTGTGGGTCAAATTAGGTACATTTTTCTGTAAGAAACACACATGAAAAGTATAAAGTTTATTTACGTGCCTGGGTATGAGCTATGACCTGTTGACTGTTAATTTCCTTGCCCAGAAGTGCCCAAGCACTGAACACTAATGGCAAGAAAGTCCATTGCCAGCACAAGTTGGAAAATTAAATGCTTTTTTATAGGCTGTGAAGGGGCACTCTTATGGGCTTGCTATAGCTTGTGAACATACATATAAAGTGTGCACATGCATACAGAGGGTTAAATATATTTTATTGAGTATGTTTTTTGTCCCAGTGCCTGTGCACTGTTAAATATCTGGTTGATCGATCTGTTTTCTTATTATTCCACAGAGGCTTTAATAATTAAATAGAACCTAACTTCCACATGTAGAGCCTTTACTTTCTAAAGCCATCTTAAAAATTTAGTGCCATTACAGCTGCCAGAGCTTGTAGTTCCTGGGATTTATGGGTGTTCACAGAAACATTTTCTATTACTCCTTTCTGCTTCTGCTATTCATAGCATTATATTTTTGGGTGTCAATTTTAAAAAAAATTAACCAACACACAAACCAAGATTCATCTGGCTGTTTTTCTTCCTAGGGTGGCTCAAAAATGCAACCTCTTTTGTATTTATTTCATTTCTTTGAAAGCAAACAGTTTTTCTCAGCTGATAGGTCGCCTGCAGTCTGCCTTTGGCAGGATGCCCCTTCACGAGCCATTTCCAGGTTGCAGGTATGAAAGTCACAGCAACCACCACCAACTGTTTGTGGTATCAGCCAGAGCCTCTGTGGGGCTGGTGCCCTCTGTCTTGGATATAGAAGTTTCCTTCCAAAGTCTCTAGCTTCTTGAGCAAATATGAACTTACTGAATGCTCTCTGCCTTGAGATTAATATGAAATTTAATCAGTACTTAAGTCGCTCTTACGGTCATTGTTAAGAACCTGGGAAGTATTTGAACACTGATCCTTTGCAGGGTCGGAAATTTCATTTCTGGTAAGGTAAAGGAATTTGTAAATTGTACTGCCAAGCAGACAGCTGAACAGCAGCTCCTGTAGAGATGAGGTGCTGTAAAGCAGTGTGCTTTCATCCTACTGTTTTCTCCCATTTTCACCCTTTAGCAGACAAAGTTGGTTTCTTTTCAGTTTAAATTTTTGAATTGGTGTCTAGAGTTCGTCTTGCAGTGAGAATTTCATTATGCCGGCTGACCTGGTAAGAAAAGGACAGGTGAAATTCTATCAGTGACTGCAAGTAATGCCCAAGACAGGGAATGGCCCTAGCTAAACACAAACACATGACTTAGCTACCAGGACTCAGAGAACAGTTGATATTCAAATTCAAAGGGAAAGGGAACATTAGGAATTACTAAGAAAAAAAAACTGAGAACAAAATATTTAGTCATTTAGGTGCTGTAGAAATCAGTCTCCACAATTCCAATACTAGCTCCCCCCAGTGGAGTCAAATATTTCCTTAACCTCAGAAGGTAAAGCAGAAGGAGACAACAGAAAGCTGTGAGGGAAGGCAGGTGAGAGGTATGCTACAAAAAACAGTGGTCACTCCTGTGACTGTGAGAGGCATTACACAGAGATGCCTTCCTAAAGCAGTCGGGGTTGTGGAACTCATTGCTGCAGGACATCATGGTCACAGCAGGTGAAAATGGGTTCAGAAAGGCATTGTACCTATTAGTAGAGGCCAGGTCTATCAGAAGCCATTAAACCTAGTTGTCTGGATGTAGCCTCTGGCTCAGGAAGTCCATAAACACCTGCCTGACAGATTCTGTGAAAATAGCAAATGTATACACACCTAAATCCTGTCCACTCTCTCCTTTCTTGAGATGTGTTCCTGAATGACAGGAACATCTCACCCAGGCAGTTCTCTCATTTTTGAGTATTTAAATGTGATTAGCTTTCCTTCTTTCTAAACAGGCTTTAGGTTGGGGAATTTCACATAATTCCCTGGCTTTATATGGTTTGTGGGCACAGAGCAATGCTTTGCAAGCTTTGCAAAGCTTTCTGTATCTGGAGACAAATGGCTACTTAAATGGGTTTAGCTGTCACTGAGTCATGTCTTTTTCCAGACACACAATAAGAACATATATTTAAAAATCTGTGAGGCAGAAAACAGACTTCAGAAATAGAGTATTAAAATTCAGGGGGTGACTGGATGCACTTTATATGATGAGTTTGTTTGGTGTTTTATATAGAAATTATTAGAAATACAAAACTTCAAAGGAATGCACAGACTACACAGGGGTTATTAAATAACTCAAGCTGTCCCACTTCTCAGTAGAGTGCCAAGGGAAAGACAGTTGAGTGTAAAAGGTTTATAGGAAAATAAATGCCTTTTCTTTCTGCAGTATTTTTAATGTCACTGCAATAGAAAGAAACCTTTATTTATGGGGATAAGATATAAATCAAGACAAATGGAGAGAGATACGAGGATTTTCTCTCGAATTTCAGCTAATACAAAAAAAAAAAAAATCACACAAAGCCTCGTAAGTATATCTTACCTGCAAAGTTCAAGTTTTGAATTTTCTCACACAAGGTCACAAGGTTCCCCTGGGCAGACCCAGTGGATCTGTATCAGGGTTACTAAGGTAAGGGGAAAGCAGAAAGTCCTTCTTTTCCCATACTACTTTTAGAGATTTTTGGATGCATTGACAGCTGTCACCACTTTTGGCAACCTTAGTTGCCATTGCTATTGGAGCTTCAGCAGCTCTGCAATGGTGGGGACTAGAAGGGACATGGGAGACATTAGGAAGAAAAATGGATATCAAGTGAAGCAGAGGGTCTGACTGCATTGACAGTAAAGGATTAATATTGATTTGGGTGTTAGAAGGCAGTGTGTATTTAATGAAATAATGTTTTCGTCCTTAGAAAAATAAAGGGATTCTTGAAAATGATAAGAGGAGGCATTCATGCCCCTACTGGAACTGCAGTATTTTGTCTGTTCTTAGGAAAAAAAATAGTAATTACAGTCAGAAATGTCACAGTTCCATGTAATTCTCCATACCTTGTGCAAACCTAGTCTCTAGGTAGGTAAGCCTCTCCACTCTGACCCTTGCCAAGCACAGCGTGCACAACTCTAAAACAGGCATCTAATCTTCCCTCAGCCCTCCATGCCATGCATGAGGATTTTGAGCAGCATTTGGGGGTGATCCAGCAGCTCCCCTCGACCAGTGCTGACTTGCATTTCAGCATATTGGTCTCATAGAAATGATGCCTTTCTCGTGGGAGCACTCAAGAAAACATAACCCTGGCATTTCTCAAATATCAAATAAGGTAAATTGTTATCTGGCACATAGTTACATACATTAAACATTACTGTAAAAGGAAGATTTGTTGGGGCATAATCTTTGGCCCATCTTTTTAAAGTTCTGCTCAAAGCAGCAGTACTATGCCATGTAACACATCTTTGTTTAGCTCCCTGACTGTTACACAAATGCTTTGGAAAATAGTGCAATTAGAGATCTGAACAATAAAATCAGAGTAAATAATGAAGGGTAGGACTGGGGAGAGAGGGAAAAAAATAGCATTTTATCACCACACACCAATGACACTGGCTTTGTGCAGTGGTGTTTGTTTCTACCTTTGCTCTCCCTGCAACACTGTGAGGTATGTCCATTCTTTATGTTACAGCTTGTCCAGGGTTGTCCATGGGCTCCCAGTCCCTGGAGAGAGGAGGTGGCAGGGAGACGCAAAGTGGCTGCCCTGGGTGGTGGCAGATGTTAGAGAGGTGAGCTGGTCTCAGAAGGACAGGTGGTATGGACAGGCCCTTCCCATGGATGGACCTCCACTCTTGCTCCTCCCTGACTGCAATTTCGTCTCTCTTTCCTCCTAACTCCTCTGGCCACCCTGGGATCCTGCCCCTTGCCTGCAGTCCTGGTTTGCTTCTTGTTGGGAAAATGCCCTCTGAGAGAGAGTGACTCCCAACAGACCATGATAATTCCAAGCATTTTTATTCAAATAACTGCTACTTATTTGTCCAACAATACAAAACAGGAAAAGAGGTTAAATGCCTAAATGGCTGCTCATTTAAGTCTTCATTAAAATATGTAGTTTTTCTTATGAAATGTTGACGTATCTGACAGCCTCAAACCGACCCCACAATCTCAAGATCTCGCAGGCTTGGCTGTGAGAGCAGCTCCTTGGCAACTTAATTAAAACCCAAAACCTTTTTCTGTGGAGGAAGCTTGTGATCTTCTTCTGCCTTAGGAAAATGAGCTGTTTAATTATAGCTGGCAGCTGAAAATAGTATCTTTCTAACCAATGGTTAGAATGGGTTGCTGTTCCCTGCCTCAGAAAGTCTTATTTAGAGATGTCTTATATCTGTCTCTTTTTTGCCACTTCTATTTCTGGGCAGGCCTTAGAGCCAGCTATGTGGCAGGATGACACATGAAGCAGGTAAACCACGCAGTTTATAGGTCTCCTCTGTTTTCACAGATACATAGAATCAGAGACCAGATTTTTTTTTCTTTGGATTTAAGTAAATGGTTTCTGTTCATGGCAAACGTGAGAGCAAGAAGTTTGCTCCAAGACATGAGGCCAGATGTACCAATCCCTGCACAGCTGTGCAAGTAGAGATATTACAGAGGTACTTCTCCCCCACCCTTGCATGAAAACTTGGTAGTGATGCCTTGAGAAGACTGACCTGGAACAGAGACTGAACAGTGCTAAGAGAATAAAGTGGGTATTTATTAAAATGCCTTCAAGAATACACCTTGGGCAGTACAAGAGCCTTGGCCAGGCCATACACCCAACATGGACCCAAAATGGTCACAAAATGGATGACCGGTCACGAGGTTTCACACTTTTGTGAGTTTTGGTTCATTTGCATATTGAGGTTAATTGTCCAATTACAGCTTCAGGTTATGAAGTTCCATCCTCCTTGTTGCTCTCTTCAGTTCTCTTTATATTTTTTGGGCCTGAAGCTTATAACTGTTGTCCTTAGTTTCAAGCTGGAAAGGGATTGTTTTGTCTACCTACTCTGTGAAGAGAATTTACTGACACTTAGTATGAAGCTCAAAGCTACATACCTAGGCAGCACAGAATCTGAAAAATATGAAAACTAAACCTTAAGGCATCATTTCCCTTGTTTAGAGGCTCCTCCCTCTGGCAGCACTCATCAGCTGCCAGGCTTTTCCCTGGCCACCCCTTCAGTTACACCAAACTCCTCATGGGAGCTGCTGTGGCTGAGGTGGGAGTGATGACAAACACTCCTTTGGTTTTGATAGTGATTTCTGTGAAGGTTTTTATATCATATTACAGAGTTTTATCAGATTTTTCCATGAATGGGATGTCTACAAAATTCATGTAAGAACATTAGCTGCACCCCAAGTGATCTAGGAACATATATACCTCATGCCACTTAAATGAAACATATTTTTCCTAAAGAAGGTAGAAAAGGGGCTTTTCTATATTGTAAGACATTATGTTCTGGCTGTGGTGACTCTCAGGGATAGCTTCTGCTGCTACAAAGAAAGTGGGAGAAGGGATGAACCACCCCAACTTTGCTCTCCATACCTAATTCCCACTGTGCAGGACTTTAGACAGCTGCCAGTACTTGGTGTGCAATTTCCAACAGCAATCTGCTGTACAGATCATGCACACTGTGCAATCTGCCTGCCTATCAGCACAGCCAGTGCCATTTACTTTGAGCTTGCAAGTGTTTTGTCTTAGTACAAACTCAGTAGGGGGTTTTAGCACTCTTGGTTAAACTCATGTGGAATGGCCTCTTATAGTGCCTCAGGAGCAAATTATTTTGATAGTAACATCTTGTTGGACAGCCAAGGTGCCAACAGCAGCTTACAGAACTTGTTTAAAGTTGCTGTGCTTGAGCTGCTGAGATGCCTGGGGTTTCAGGCCAGCACAAAGACATTAGAGCACATAGGCAATAAAATAGTTTTAGTAGCTCAGATATTGTTATTATTCAGCTCTCTTAGGGATTTGTGTAATAAAATCATAAAATGTTAAGGGGTTGGAATGGACCTTAAAGATTACCTAATCCCAGCCTCCCCTGACATGGGCAGGGACAATTCTCTCTAGAACAGGTTGCTGAAGGCCTTGTCCAGCCTGGCTTTTAACACTTCTAGAGTTGTAATATTGCCAGTCTACCTGAGCAACCTGCTCCAGTGTTGTCTAACCATCCTCACAGTAAAGAATTTCTTCCAATATAGTTACTTAACTACATTAAGAAATCCCGTAAGTGCTCAAAACTTTCAAATGAAATTGATGTCAAATGTTTTGAAAGTTGATGCACTCTGAATAAAGTGCAGCACTAAACATTTATATGTGGTACATTCTGTTTTGTATTATGTTTTGCTGTCTCCTTTCCTGCCTTACTATTCTTCCAAAATATCTGCCAAAGAACTCACTGAACACTTAACACCATATGCTTTCCCAGTTCTCTGAGTTGTAGAAGGTGAATGTCTGCATGTTATTTGTATTTAACTGCTCCATTTATTTCATTGATTAAACAGACTATTTTGATTTGGCACACAAATGCTAAGGGAAAATTTCATTTAAGAGACTGAGATCTTTGTCCCCAGTTTCCACAGCAAAGCAATGTCATTAGGACACTAAATTAAATACAGACTTTGAAATCTCAGCTTTGCTTATTACATTGCTTCCTGTAATGGCTCCATTGAAGATAGTGGAACTACTCCTGTTAAAGCAGAGAGACATGGCTTAGGACATGAGTTGTGGGCATCATCATAGAAGTCAAGAAGAACAATATTGTCCTTGCAGCTGAGAAAGCCAGCTGTGTCCTGACCTGCACTAAAAGCATTGTGGGCAGCAGGGCAAGGGAGAGGAATCTGTCTCTGCTCTGCTCTGCTCTGCTCTGCTCTGCTCTGCTCTGCTCTGCTCTGGTGAGACCCCACCTGGAGTGCTCCATCCAACTCTGGGGCCACCAGCATAAGGAAGACATGGACCTGTAGAAGTTGGTCCAAAGGAGGCCACAAAGATGATAAAAGGACTAGAGCACCTCTCCTACAGAGACAGGCTGAGAGAGCTGAGGTTGTTCAGTCCAGAGAAGAGTAGGTTCTGGGGACACTTTAGAGCACTTTCCAGTACCTGGAAGGCCTAAAAAAAGCTGGAGAGGGACTTTACAAGGGCTTGTAGTGATAGGATAAGGGAGCATATCTTTAAACTGACAGATTTAGATTATAGAAGAAATTATTTGCTGTGAGGGTGGCAAAGCACTGGAACAGGTTGCCCAGAGAAGGCGTTGATGGCCCGTGCCTGAGAGTGTTCAAGGCCAGGTTGGACAGAGCTTTAAGCAGGTTGGTCTAGTAGAAGATGTCTCTGCCCATGGCAGAGGGCTTGGAACTAAATGATCTTTAAGGTCCTGTCCAACCCAAACTATTCTGTGGTTCTGTGATCACAGAAGTCATAGCATTTCATGATACAAAATATGGATGAGAGCAGAATCCAGTCCTTGCAGGGACTTAATAGAAGTAGCATAAGTGTTGTAGTGGGATTTTTTCTCCATCCCTATACTCCTTTGCAAAATATTTTCCTTTTGTAACTGTATGTGAAAGTAGTCCTGGAAATCAGAGGGTTGAGAGAACATCTTGATTCAAGATTTCTGCAGACCTTGGCTCCTGGGCTGCCACTTCCATTCCTGCCAAATAGCCCCTCATTCACACCCCAGGGAAATGTCTTTTGAATATTCAGACTTTTTGCTCAGAAAAGTAAATGTAGCTTTCCTAAGGACAAATAGGCTCTGTAAATCAAGCCTGTCTGGATGTGAAGCAATGATTATCTGGTAAATCTAAATGTTCCCAACAAAACTGCATCCATCATTAGCTGGTGGTAATGTAGTGGAGTTGAGTCAAGCACCTTATAAACTCTTGTTTAAATCAGATGGCATTAGAGCCAGCTGATTTTAACAGGAGTTTTTGCATGGACAAGATTTTGCATGGACAAAACCTGAAACCTCATTTAGTATCTGATCATACTAAGAATACTTATTTTGGGGCGATCCAATGCAGAATAAAGTGAAGGAGAAGTGAGGTATACTCAAAATATTTCCACTGGTCACTCTGTTAACAGTAATGGCAGAGCTGACTCCTGAAGTAAGAGACAAGAGACTCGAATCACAAAGTGATTGCCCTTAATGCACAGACTGCTGTTTTCCTGCTGTTTCGTCTACGCTCACTTTTTAAATACAGGTAATTGCATGAGGCAGATTCTCCCCCACCCCCCGACTGGTAGTCTAGACTCAATTCATCAGGAGTACAAAGATGAATGAGATGCATTCAAGTTGCTGCAGCTTAGAGAAATATCTTCTCTAATTAAAATGAGGATGTCTGCTTTTAGGGAGGTTGTTCTGAGGTAGCACAAATGCAGTTGTGACACTGATTAGGTATTTTGTTCATAGTTCACCCCTAACCATTTATTATACAGAAATATTCTAAAAACGGGAGCTGTACTGGGAAGTATATCTGCCCTGAAGGTTTTTAGCTATCATATGGGTTTATGGAAGGATGGATAATGTTATCCCTGTGGCAAGAATGTCATGGTTACAATACTTATGTTAGCAAAGATATCACAGTGGAACAACAGACCTTTCAATCTGCCCCAGCCTCAAATTCATTTTCCTTATCTCAGCTTCTATGCCACAGACATCACCACAGTGATTTAGTACCTATGCAGAGAATATTATGCATTAACCAGTGACTGCTAGAATTTCAACAAAACCCTAAACCAAGGGAAAAAAATCGACAGTATGCCTTCCTTAAATTTTCTGTATTTTAAAATTTCCTTGAGAATGCACAAAAAATATTTAAATCTGCTCTTCCTTTTCATTTTTCCCTACCCTTGAGGAATGCTGCCGTATGAGATTTTTGTCCTTAGAATGAATAGAAAAACCTCAATAGCTAATTTTGATCATTTGTGCAGAATCCCTGTGTTGAGTGGCTTCTCACAATGTAGAAAGACGATTTCAAGACCATTACTTCACTGTAAACTCATTTCAGAATAAAGGATAGGATAACTGCTACAGATCTGATGAGGCTCACACTGAAAATATGAATTGAACATGATGGTCTTGCATTCTATATTTTGGAATTTTTGCAACCTTCTAAACCAGTAAATGATCCCTTACCAAAGTAGTTCTTAGTAATTTTGTAACAAAACCTCTGCTGAACATGAAAATTTCACAGATGCATAATTGATATTGACTATCTGCATTACACAAGGCTACCTCTAGACTATTCAATTAAGTAGGCACAAGCCATTAAGATTGAACATTTATGAGTTTGCAGAGAAAAACATGATGTGGTTCAATCCCAGACCAGCTAGAACTCTTGCAAAGGATTCCTGGGCATGGTCTAAAAAGTGCCATGAGCCAGAGACTTCTGTCAGTAGACAGCTGGGATATGGTCAAACACATTTGTTTCTGACAAAAAGGACACCAGACAACTGTATCTGGTTGTCCTTGTGGGTAGAAGACGGGCTCTGGCATTGTTTAGTTCATCAGTATAGAAGACAGCCATGAAACATGGAACATAGCGATCAGTAGTGCGTCACAGTTAGCAGGTTGTCCTGGTTAAAAGGATTTTAATATTTTTGGCCTGTTATCCAAGAGCAACTCACTTAGGGGATGTGACTCTACAGTGTGGGCTTAAGGGCTAACAGCAGTTGTGACCTGTGGTAGATACCAAGTGACTGTTCCCACTAACAGTACTCAGTATTCTCATCTGCAGAAAGCCATGGTGAAGGGGGTTCCTTAGTTCAGGTGTTCTGTTGGAATCAAGAGGCACTGGAAAATGTGGTATCTGTGACCCTGAAGGCCAGGGATTCACAGGGGTGGGGCTGGACAGTGCTGCACAGCACTGGGATAAACAAGAACAGCAGGAAACCTTCCTTTCCCCAGCTCCTTCTGTAAGTCACTCAAAGCAAATAAGTTTCTTTGGTCCCTCTGAGGTCAATCTCTTATCGTAACAACTCCCAGGTGCCCATTCTTGGCTCAATTTTTTGCAGGGTTTCAACCTGCTGTTCATCTGTGCACCCCTGAAGGATATTAAGGAAATATTAAATACTTCTCTGCTTGCCTCTGAGTTACTCTTAGCTGGATCTTTGTGAACTCCATGGGGGCATGGCTGGCAATGTTCACTCTAGTCTCCAGCCTGGTGAGATTGCAGCCAGCAGTGCTGGAGCTGGTGCAGGCTCATGTTTTTATCCTGTCAGTAGAGCAGCCAGTGCTGGCTGTGCTTGATTGATTTTAAGAGCAGCAAATTATGGTGCATTTTTAATGATGCTGCTTCTCTTTCTGAAACAGTAATAAATCAGCTTTTGAAAAGAGTAGAATAGTTTGCTTTTTGATACTGCTGAGATTCAGAAACCCATGGTAGTACAAATGTACAGGGGGAAATGGCATATTACTCACCTGTGGTGCTTATGTCCTTAAATTGAATGGTTTGGTAGGAGCAGCTGAGGATTTATAATATATATGAGCAAACTTCATATTTTAAGACAAAATAATGAGAAAGGATAGTAATAATTATCAGAGTCCCATGTCTCATTAGTTACTGTCTCTGGTAACTTCTGTGGAATTAAAGAAAAAGAACCCAGAGTCTTAGGAGCTTTTTTTTCCTACAATACTAAATTTCCTCCTGAAAAAGAAAAAAAAGTCTAGAAATTAGGAAAATTATTTATAGATGAGCATGTGAGTTTGGAAATATAGTACCCAAAGAGTCTGGATGTGGGGAATTTACAGGAAAAAGCCCCAAGTCCTTATACTGTTTATTTAATGTTAACTGCCTTTCTCTGGTTTTCCTGCATCCTGGCATTGCAGCCCCCCTGGATAGCTGCTGCCCTCAGTTTCTCTGCCTGCATACAGCTCATTTCTTTCCCCATGCCAAAGCTGGGCCAAGGAGGGAAGACAGAGGTGCTTGGAACTGTTTACTCATTCCCTGCTCATCCTATGCAGAGGAGAACCTGGTCCTTAACACCACCAGCAGAACGTGGTTTCCATTAGCAGATCTGTGACACTGGGACTGGGATCAGCGATGACTCATGAGGGCTGAGGGGAAGAAGAAGGTGACTGGGTAATAAGGCAAAGTAATTATTTGCTGCTTCATTATGAGAAGTTCAGTTTTTTGTGTTTTCCTTCCAAGCAAGCAAACGTTCTTGTCTGTAACTCACTGAATCCTATGTTACAACATTATGTTTTATCTTAACTGTGTCTCCATAGTCAGTGTTTATAGATATTTCAGGTTTTGGCAGCTGCCTGTTTTGGTTTCTTATCACTCATTGCCATCTCTCTTCTACCACTCTCTACACACAGATCTTTTCTGAAGGCCATGTCTCTTGAGATACTCATTGGAAGTTTGCTTACAGACCATTTCATGCCCAGGAGAGGACAAATGAATAGGTGCTGTGTGAGGGCAGCATTGTGGCTCCCCTTTCTACTGTGCATTCTCTGTTCAGGCATCAGCCTTCACAAGGGGAGCCCTTCTGAGGACAGGGCTCCTTCAGCTTTTGGCTGTGTTTAAGAACCTCTGGCTCAGCTATCCAGGGTGTGAAATGGGGTGGTGGGCAGCTGCCTGCATGCAGCCACTTTCTGAGGAATAAATAATGCTGTGGGAATGAGAGGCATGCCCCTGCCTTGTGCATTAGTGGATTTCTTGCATCTTTTATATCTGAGAGTTAGCAGTGTCTCCTGATTTTGACATCCTCACGTTTTTTCCCTGCCTTTTTCTGGGATCCTTGTCATCATGTACTTATTCACTGGCCCATGCTGCAGATACTGCGCTTAGTCCTCAGCTTAAAGTTTTTTATATCTAGGCTTCCCAAATCCTAGAGGAGCAGCCTGAAAAGAGCCTCCTGATGGAAGGGGCACCTCATGGTATTCAGTGACAAAAGCTACCAGGAGGTCTCTGCGGGCAAAACTGATGAAGCTCAGTAGGAGGACAGACAAAAGAGACTTGCTTCTTTGAGGGGGCTTAAAATGGCATGCATTAGGAGAGAATAAATTTTAGCAGTGGGAGAATGGCTTGTCTTAGAGGCAATGACATTCTCTCTTGATCCAAAACAACTGAATTGGGAACTGTCAGCAGCGGTTTAACTTAAACCTCACTTTCCTTGAACAATTCTGTAGCTTTACATAGGAGGAGTCCTAAGACCTGGTAAGTTGTAAGCTTTGGGGCAAACTTAGAATTTAAAACTTAAATCTTTAAGTGTCCAAACTTGAGTGAGGGTGACTCCATCCCAGTGTCTCAGCATGATGGAGAGTCACTGATCTCACCTGTGCACAAGCCATGAGTGGTGCAACATGCAGCTTGTCCATGGGCTGCTGCAAAGCTTCAGTTCTGCTGTTATCTGCACCAGGAAGTGCTTCCGTGGGGATAACCCACAAAAACAGACACAGTCATTGGCCAGTCTAGCCAAGAACAGACCTTGGGCCCATGTCCAAAGGAGATGGAGCAAAGAGACCCTAAGCCTCCTCATCAGGGAGGGGCCTGAGCATCTCTTTTCTGCTCACTGCTTAGTAATCTCTTCAGATTTTGTTTCTTAATGAACTAATCTCAGTATCTCATCACAAATCACCAAACCATGTCCCAAGAAAAATTATGCCAGTAGTGGTGAATTTCTGATGCATTTTACCATTTCTTTAACAATTACAGCTCTATTTAGAATGGAGAGGATTATATTGCTATGCAGTTTTAGAATGATAAATTGCAGGATATTAAAAGATTCTTCATGGAATGCAAACAATAGAGAATTTAATTATTGTGCAGAATGTCACTGTAATATTATGGAACAATTTGAAATTCAACTTGCCTGGCTAGATTTATTTTAAGTCTGACATTTTCAGCCTTAGCTTTCACTTTCTGAGTCTCTTTTTCACTCTGACAACACATCAATCTATTTTCTAACAGTTCTAAGATTAAAATAATCTCTCTTAATCTGAATTTTTTTCTCCCTTATTTTATATTGAGAAAAAAGATTTATCTGCACATCCAGCATGGTATGGGAAATATGATTATATAGGAGACAAATTCAGACCAGAAGCATCTATAATCTATGCATCTTTCTTGTCATAACTAAAGCTACTTCAAAATTCTCAAAGAACAATCTTGCAATGAAAAATGCTGTTTAATTGAAACAGTGTTTTATGGGAACAAAGTGATTTCTCTAAAACTTTTCTTGAGGAGAAGCCAAAACATTTCATTGCAACTTTATTAGTGCATTAGGATACTAGACTGCAATCTCCACTACTAGAGAGAAATGTTCATTGTAATAAAAGAAATATATTTCATGTTAAGTATGTAATATTTTCCCTGCCATGTAAAATTCAAAGGGATATATTTAGAATAGATTTGTTCCAGTGATCCCAGATGTATTTTGTTCTTTTTTTCTCCCTTGGGAAATTTCAAAATGTTGTCCTTTGTCATGATGTGGAACAATTTGTGAGTATTGGGACATTCTCTGCTGAAAAGACACTCCTACTGTTGTGTCCCTTCATCTGAAGGAGAGGCACCCAGAGGCAGCAGACACACACCTGCTGCATTGCATTAGTGCCAGAGACCCCTTTCCCAGGCACAGCCCCCTGCCTGCTGCAGTCAGCATATTTTATGGCTGTAGAGCTCCAGCTGAAACTTGTGCCATCAAAGCTGAGTGTAACATGACAACACCTGAGGAAGGAAGGAATTACACCCACATCAGTCTGAATGGCTCATGTCTGTTACTGGAAACAGCTTGATTCTCTGTGCCCTGTCCAAAATCATCTGAGTGGACTTTATCTCACCCAGCCTTGTTCCAATATCAGTGTGAAAAAGTCATTCTGGAGATGTTGGTGGAGAGAAACAAGCATCTCCAGAGACTGATCATCCAAAGGCACAGGGCTGGATCTCTCCTCACAACTGCCGTTTCTTGCCCCTGACTAAAGATGATGAGCTGAAGTTTCAGCACAGACAAAATCCCTGGGATTTGGGTGCCTGCACTAAGGGATGTCCAGCTTTTGTACAGCCCACATCTGTGAAGTGATGTCACCCCCAAAAGCACTTGTGAAGAACTAGAGTTTCAGAAATCTGAGTTACAGCATGATCACATGGATGTTGGATCACTGTAAGCAAAGAGGCAACCTCTGATGAAAAGGGTGGACATGACTCCACAGTGGTGGTTGGAACAGGACTTTCCTGAACTGGCTCTTTCACTGAAGGGCTCATCATATGCCACTGTGTCCTCGAGGGAGAGGTTCTGATACAGAAAATCTTTAAGCATCTGTGCAACTTTAGGCATATAATTCAGCTATGTAACACTTCTCTGCATCAAGTACAGCTGGTGCCAGTCAGTAGCGCTGGCAGTGGTCAGGCAGATAAATGACCCCAGAGTGTTGTGCCCTGTGGGAGACCACCATGGATGGAGATGCAGTTGAGTGTTCTCTGCCTCGTCTGCCAACAAGGTACTTCACTTCTCCCTGCTGCATGTGGACTTTCAGGGACTCCTGCAACCTCCCATCAGGCTTGAGGAAAAATTAGGAAGACAAAAAGCTACAATTGTGGCTGATCAAACATCTTATTCTGAGGGGATGACACTGGAACATAAAGATCACAATCCCTAAATATCTGTAGCCAGAAACTTTGCTAAGTGGTTTGAGCAATACCACTTCATTAAAGGGAAATATCTGCTGAGGTTTAAATCACCTCTGAGAGAGGAACACAAAGTACAAAATACACACATTAAAAATAAAAAATTATGATTTTCAAGGCTCCATAACAGGAATGTCATTTTCATGTTTGCAAGTTATTAGCTGTTGTATCCTAAGTTCTGTATTTTGGTTCATTAGATCTCATTCTTCTTCCCTTGTAATAAATGTCCAAGGCAGCTCCTGAGTGCCCTGTGGCAGCAGCAAGCACAGCCCTGGAGGGGCAGCAGCCCTGAGGAATATGGGAGGGGTGGTCCATGTGTTGGTGGTCAGCCTTGCAGATGGAGCAGGTCACGTGTAAAAGGCTCCTTTGGGACAAAGTCATGCCCCATGTCCCCATGCTGGAGGAGAATGGGATGCCCTACACCAGCACTGCTGCCAGCCCCACTCTGAGGCTTGTGCCCATGATGCAGTGGAGGCAGCTCAGGGCAATTGTGTGACCCAGCTCTTCTCTGGCCCTGCGTGTCATCTCCTGCCTTTAATTGCTGATGAGAGTTTCCAGAAGTACCTGAAGACATGAGCTGCATTTTCTCATGTGGGTATTGAACTGTCTCTGAATTTAACTGCTTCTAGTAAAGACGATATAGCAGGAGCTTTTGGGGAGTTTTACTCCCTACAAAAAGCCAGGGTTTATTGATCACTTCCAACCTTACCAAAGATGTCATGCTTCTATGTGACAGTAGCAAGAAAATTTATGCCTTCTCTAACAATGGACAGAGTATCTTCATAATAGAAAAAAATGGGATTTATCTCTCCTAGCCATCCACTTCTCTGCTGCACCAGACCCAGCTTCTTTCTTGATTTTGGTAGCCCCTACCTCTGGTTTCCTCCCCTAGATGTAGAGAGACAGGATCTACCACCTCTGTCTGCCCACTCTTCCTCCTGGTTACAGGCATGACTATGCTGGTTTCTGCTGAGGTAGAATTAACTTTCTTTGTAGTGGCTGGTATGGAACTGTGTTTTGGATTTGTGCTGAACACAGGACTGATACTATAGAAATGTTTTTGGTTTGCTGAGCAGGGCTTGCACAGAGACAAGGTCTTTTCTGCTTTTCTTACTACCTCACTGGTGTGGAAGTTGGGGGTCCATGGGTGGCTGGGGGGAGATGTAGCCAGGACAGGTGATCCAGACTGACTGAAGGGAGAGTCCATACCATGTGACATCATGCTCAGTATGTAAAGTGGGGAGAAAAATGGTGAGGAGGGGGAAGTTTGGACTGATGGAGTTTGTCTTCCCAAGTCACTGTTACGTGTGATGGGACCCTACGCTCCTGGAGATGGCTGAACACCTGCCAGACCTTGGCAAATAGTGTTGTAATCCTCTGGGGATTTTTTTGCTTGTATGTGTGGCTTTTGCTTTCCTTATTAAACTGCCATTATCTCAACCCATGAGTTCTCCAGCTTTTACCCTTCTGATTCTCTCCCTGACCCTGCTGCTGGGGGAGTGAGTTAGTGAGTGGCTATGTGGGTCTTGGCTGCTGGCTGGGGTTAAAGCATAACATGGCTCATTTCTTTTGCATGCACCCTCTGAGTCACCTATGATCAGATGCTCTTCGTAGTGGGAAGCAATTGGAGTTAGCTGGCTTGACGCTCTTGCAGCCCTTCCACTTCTGACACCAGCAAATTGCAGTATTATCAGCATCTTTTCTCCTTAGGCTCCAGGCTGAGTTTGAGGAGAACATAGCTCAGCTCTTGATTTTATTCTGCTGTTCAATAAACTATTTTCTTTAAACAAGTTAAAAAAGGATGTTTTTCCCAAGACCTCATGAAAAATTTATTTACTGTTTGAAGCTCTTCAGTAAGTAACAAAGGTCTCAATTTGGGAAAACACAAAAGTTTCTGTAAAACCAATCTAGGCTTGCTAACTGACTATTAGAATGCAGGATGGGTGAATTAGTAACTAATTAATGCATAATAAAACCCATATCCATCTAGAAGTAATTAGCCAATTGTTTTTATTCAGGGAATATTTGATTAATAGCCTCACTAGATGCTCACTTTTCCAACTACATCAAAATTAACATAAATGGAAGTGACATTCAGATAAAATTAATAATTTAAATAAGAAGAAATTCATATTTTGTGAATGCTTTCATAAATGGCCTGAAATCATTGAATTTTAGTTTTCTGTACCTGGAAAATCTGCAGTTATTTGATTATGGCTAACTAAGCTCCTTAACTTACTTAAGTAACAAGAAGATGATATTAAAAACAATTGGCAGTGGCAAGAAGTAAATACTGAAGGCATCACATAGTAAGACAAAACTTTGTTCAAATGTTTAACTGGCTGAAATTTCTGAGGGAGAGATGAGAGATGAAGTATCAGCCCAGAGTGCCCCTCATCTGCCCCTGTGTGCCAGGCAGAGCCTGCGCCAAGGCCTGGCTTGTCCTGTGCATGCACACATCCACTGGATTGAGGAGAAGTGGGGTGGTCCAGATTTGAGCAAGAGCTCATTTGTGCTATATGGGATATGCAGGACCTTGTCTAACACTGTTAGTGTGACAAAGCCACACGTTGGGTGGACAAACTGACTGCTGCCCTCAGCATTGTGTGCTGAGCAGCATCAGGAATTCCCAGGGAATCAAAGCTTTCATAGAGCCAAACTACTTATAAAACATTATTACCAGGCTCTCCTTCTCATGCCTTCTGCAATGAAAGCTGAGATCTCATACTTCCATTTCTCAAAAAGTGCATACAAATAGTATCTCTATTTCTGCTCAACAATTGTCACCGTATCAGAGTTACTCTGGCTAGAGAGTTCCTCATGTCCCTCAGGCAGGGCAGGTCGTGGACCCTGTGCTTTAGTTTTTCACTGAACTGTGGCACATGCCACGCTGCTTCCCAGCAGACAGTAGGGTCAGTAACCTGTAATCATCTAATCACAGAATGACCTGTGTTGGAATGAACCTTAAAAGATTGCTCAATTCCAACCCCCCTGCCATGGACAGGGACACCTTCCATTAGACCAGGTTGCTCAAAGCCCCATACAATCTAGTCTTGAACAATTCCAGGAATAGGGCATCCACAACTTCTCTGGGCAATCTGTTTCAATGCCTCCCAATAATTTTTTTTTTCCCAATATCTCTTCTAAACCTACACTCTTTCAGCCTGAAGGTATTCCCTCCTTATCCTGTCACTATGTGCCCTTGTAAACAGTCTCTCTCCATCTTTCTTGTAGGCTCCCTTCAGGAACTGGATGACTGCAATTAGGTCACCCTGAAGCCTTTTCTTCTCCAGGCTGAGCAAACTTAATTCACTCAGCCTTTCCTTGTAGGGAAAATGCTCCATCTCCCTAATCAACTTGGTGACCATCCTCTGGAACTGCCCAACAGGTCCATGTAATTCCCTGTGATGTGGCACGACAGGGAATAACACAGTCATCCACAATGGTTTTGCCATTACTGTCTAGATCCAATAACAAACTAGATGCAGGAGCATTTAATGTTGAATTGCCTGGCCCAGGGAATGCTCTATAGAAGCCAGAATGGATCCATGTAGCAAGGGAGACTTCAGCCACTTTCATCTACTGTAATTAGTAACATGTGCCAGGGATCACCTAAACTAATAACTACCTTAGTTACAGACCAGTCTATTCTAATCTTGCATCTAGAAGAGTTACCATCACAAATGGTATGTTTCTGATCTTTTCTGAAGTTCCTCGTTCAATCATAAGCAAAGGTAAAAGAGCCGAAACCCTTAATTTGTTTCCTTTAAAAACTGTCAAAAATAGCTTTTTATTTTTATGCCACTGCTAGAAATGTAAGTCACTCAGTTGC